>JAURVB010013490.1:0-132255 GCA_033002965.1 Piper betle | reverse complement strand
GAGTACGTGAAAAATTAAAGCACCTTATATCACAAAGTTTGCATGGTAGGCCTTAACGAACGATTAATATGGTCTCAACAAATTAGCACTTAATCGTTTGTATGGTCTAGGTTTACGACAAAATGAAGTAAAAAGAAAAAATTATAACTTCAACTTCAATTCTTTGAGATAAAACAGATGACAATTACGATAGTGATGACGTACAATTAAAACTAGAATGAGAAAAATTGAAATTTTCACCGTACTGAATAATAGCCTTACAAAAGTTGAACTTTCTGTTTTTCTACCGTGGAAGCATTCACCGGAAAAATTAATTTTTATATTAGCATAAAGTTCAATTGTACTTGATTATAGTACGATTTGTGACACTAAGTTTTACTATATTTACTTAATTTAGGCTTTCTGCTCGAAAATTAAAAAGTCGAATAAGAAGTCTTATTTATTATGTTTGTGTTACTACATTATTTGGAAATAGATAAATTTAGAGTGGTATAGTCTCACTTGTGTTATATAATTTATTTATACCTACTTGAAATTGATTGAAAATACCATCGCTTTGATGTCCAATTAAAACATTACCACTTAAATTAACATATGAGATAAGAAGATACGGAATCATTACAAGGTAAAATAAATATAGACTCTTCTCACTCCAGTTAAAATAAATATTAGAAATATAAATCAGACAAAGTGGCCAACAATTAAATTTAAATTTTAAAGAAAAAATCATGGAACAAGCAAATTCAAAAATTATTAGCTGGGAGATCAGTTCCAAAATTTCTAACTGCCGCATTTCGTTGAGCTGCAGGCTACAAATCAGTCATATTTCTTGTCTGGGTTCATAACAAAACCAAGACTTCTCCGTCACTAATCAAGCTACTTGTTCATTATCATCCTCCATCTAAATCCATGGCGTAATGCGGAGGCAGAGTAGCAGACATGTGGCGTGCTGAATTACAAGTGTATCGACGAGTTTGCATTGAGGACAATTGAATTCATTATAGTCCATAAATTCAACATGTTTTGTGTCGTTGATTATGAAAGAAAACGAGAAGGGTGGTTATTGGATGGATCCAAAATTAAGAAGGCTGGCTTATCTAATCTGTTGTGACCTTGTCACCTTGGCGCCCATTGTTTTGAGAATCACTCCTATAATTGTGTCTTTGGGCTTTACAATGGAAAAGAACTTCATTTCTGTTCCAATAGATGCTCCTGCAGTGAAAATCCCCGCAGCTAATAAAGAAATCAAGAATAGGTGGCGTGGTAATGTTACCTCCAATTCCAAGCGCAGGTCTTGGCTCAATCCTAACAAAATCATTCTCATATTTGCAACCTTGTAAGTCTGCCTTCTTAATATCTTGGGATTTTCATCATTTTTTTTTCTTGTTCATCTTTCTTCTTTTCCAAAGATAGCGCTTGCAAAGACGAGGAAGAAAAAGCACTTGAACTGACAAGCTCTTTACAGGTCGAGCATCGGCACACTCCTGCTCATATATTTCACTCTTTCAATCTCAAACACTGCTGGTAATGACGAAAATTTGCTTCATTAAACCGAGAATTATAGCTTCTATAGGGTAACTATGCTATGTGCCTGCTTTTACTATCATGTTATTAGTGTCATTTCCTATCTTTAGTACAGTAGAGCTATAGTTCCAAGCTTATGTTGTATGTAGATTGTAGTAGAAGCCTCAGTTGTAACCAAAATTGAATATTGAAAAATGAAAAATCAGGTCTTGATCCTCCTTAATTTCTCATTATTTTCTGTTACTCTTAATTCTCCCTCAATCCTCCATTTTGCCCCTCTTATATTCTAATATTCCTCTAACTCTCTTTATCTCTCCATACTCACCTTAATTTCCATTTTGAATCACGGTTTAAGATTAAGAAGTGTAACAAACTCATATTAACTAGATGAAAAGCAGATTCGTCAAGCTTGATTCAACACAAATATCAGTAAAAAATTAGACAAGAACATGGATTCGTTGAAATAATATGCATACACGGCAAGTACGTACAAACTGCTCCCGATCAAGTAATCAGGCAAACAATAATATCCAGTCATACAGTTTAGAATCTATGAATGAAGTAATTCCTCTCCCAGGCAGTGTTATGTACTCGAAATGCTAACAGTGAAGATCGTGTGCTACAGCTCTTCATCTGAACGAGTTGAGTATGCCACAAAGATGTTACTGCAAAGCTTTGTAAAAACACACATCTAATTCGCAGTAACACAAAGAATAATAGTACCATCATATAAATTATAATGTGAATAGGAAATTACAGACCAGCTAACACCTGCTCATAGTCAAGTTATAAACATCAACTTGTTGCTATCCACCTAGTAGCGTTTAGATATCCGTGGCATTGAGCATTTCTGCTTCCGATCGTGGTATATCCTCACCACCACCGCCGCCGTCTCCTCCACTGCCTTCCCCGTCACCTCTGCAACGACACCCAACATCAAATCTATGTATCCCCGTTATCAATCTCTTGTAAACACTCACCAAGCCATAGGAATCACTTACCAATGACAGGCCAAACTGGGTTACGAGCGAAGATCTTGCCGGCAAACTCCAGCTCCTCCCTCACATGATCCATGTCGGAGTAGTTGCTCTTCATGTGAGTGTCGAATCCGAGGCTCTTCGCCCTCGCCCGCCGAATGGCCTGCAGCACCACCGGGTTGATGGTCAATCCAAAGATCTTATCTTGCTCGATCTCGAACAGAGAAGTCGGCATGGCGACGCCCATCACGATGGGAACATTCGCCACCTTATACCCCTTTTGCGCCAAGTATATGGACAACGGCGTCTTCCCCGTCCTTGACACGCCGACGAGCACGATATCCGCCATGTCAAGATTCTGCGGCTTCGCGCCGTCGTCTTGCTTGATGGTGAACTCAATAGCTTCGATCCTTCGGAAATATTCCTTACTGAGGGGAGCTCGCCGGCCAGTCGCACCGCGGGGGATGCCGGAGGGGGAGACGCCGAGGTGGGCGGAGATGGCGTCGGTGATGGGACCCAGTATGTCGGCCGACGGCACCGCCCAGACCTTGCAGGCCTGCTTGGCGGCCTCAGCCATTGCTGGGTCGGCGAGGGTGTAGAGCAGCAGCGCGCCATCCAGCGCCGCTTGCTTGATGACGTCGGCGAGGCGGTCGGCGTCGTCGACGCCGGAGAAGAGGTGGGTGCTGACGGCGCAGCCGCGGTCGGCGAGGCAGTGCTCGAACTGGCCGAGGGCGGCGTTGACGGAGTGCTCCGCCGTCCAACCTGTGCCGTCGGAGACCATGTAGATGGACTTGCCGCCTTGACGCTCGGCGAGGCAGACGTCGTCACCGTCTTCGTCGTCGGAGGGTGACGTCACGGTCACGTCCTTGGACTTGGGAGGGGCGTCAGCGGTGCCGGCGGCGGAGCGGCTTTCTAGGAGGAGGTGGCGGCCGGAGCGGAGGGAGCGAGCTCGGGACCAGCGTTGGAGCTGGGGGCTAGGCTTGGGCTTGATTAACGGGGGATGATCTGGTACTTCGACTATGTGGTCAGAGGAGGGTTGGTTGTCGGAGAGAAGAGAGAAGAAGATGGGTTTGGTCCGGTGGGGGTGGCGGGAAGAGTGGTGGAACGGATCGATAGTTAGTGAGTAAGAGTTCGCCGGCGACGCCATTATCGATCGTCTTCAGAGTTCAACGACCCCTTTTTCTATCTTATCCACGTAATTTCTCCATAAAGATAAACTTTACTAAAGAAAGGCATTAAAATGCATAATTCGGAAGTTGAGGGTATTTAATTTACGTTCACCATTTCAGAAGTTGTGCACATGCGGGCTGACCAGAAGCTAAGCTAGTAAATGAAAGATAAATAAATAAATAAATAAATAATCAACTTTTTTATATCATTCCCAATACTTCCATTAATCAAAATCAAAATACAAACTTCTAGCTCCCTACTCCGTAATTGTAAATTAATCAGAAGTTATGGAATAAGCAAGTCAGTGAGAGACTTCAGCGGCCACCTCGGGCCGTTGTCGATTTACAAGCTCTAAACTCGATGCCTTTTTTGGGTTGTTTAGTGCTCCGGTTTGGCCTCTATTGCTAATCCCCTCTTCGAACATGTTAGGAAAATATGGTGGGTTAATTGGAACTTGATTTTGGTTTTAAATATGGTGTCTTCGATCAGTTTGAGAAAGAGGTTGCTCTTAGGATTATTTTTTATAGTCTAAAATCAAAGAAAAGTGGAAGTCTTTTAAACTGCATGATCTTGATTTTCTTGGAAGCAAATTCACATGGTAGAATAAACAAGATGGAAGATCTACGATTTGGGCAAGATTAGATAGGGCATGCAAACTCTGCATAGATTCAAGCTTTTCCATATGCACTTGTGAAACATCTCCCTCCAAATTCTTCTAATCATACTCCATTCTCATTGAAATTAATTGGACGAACCAAAATATGGATATTTTTTTAAAATAACAATTCGGACATTGGCTATGACCAATTATTTTAATTATATTTTTCTTTGTATGTTTGGGAGAGATAATTTATTTAGACTTAATAAAATCAGATTATATTGGGGATGGGAAATTAGGTTCTCAAAAGAGTCTTACGGCAATGAAAGATAGGGGTAGATTATGTAAAAAATTATAGAATTATAATAAATTAAGAATTTAATAACAAATATTTAAAAAATCCTAATTAATATATTTACATAATCTATTTCACATGTATTTATCTAACAAAATAGATAATCAACAATTAAGTGTATCATGTTTATCACATAACAAATAATCAACTAAAATTTGTTCTAAATATGATATTTACTAATATGCTTTAATTTAATTACGAAAATTAAATTAAAAAATACATGCCGATGAATCATACATCAATTAATAGTTATCAAATTATCAGCATATGACCTATGTGCAATAATTGAATATGAAAATTCAATTAAAATTAAAAACATGCTTATTATTTATACAAAGATGTAATTATTGAATCTAAAAAATACAGATCTAGTTATTCAAACATAGATTTGGTTAGATCTAATAGAATTTGATAAAGAACAATGATTATTCTATCAAATCTAATTAATTAATCATATTAATCCATGAAAAACAAACATGTAAAAAATCATATTATTTTGATTATGAAAATTATAAAAAAATCTGATTATTAAATTTTTTTAACATAATTCTTTTTATTTAAGAATAGAACATCATTTTATAGGCTCTTGATGCAAATATTAGGTCTTAATATAATTAATTAGAGCCAAAATAAAAATAAGTAATACCTGGATAGATGTACTTTCAAGTTTTTTAAGGTAAGGTTTAATTATTAGAACCAAACATATTTTCACAACCTATCTTTCTTCATTGTGATTTTATATAATAACATATGTAAGGAGTCATATTTATCTTTCCTAAATAATATTTTTTTTTGAGATTTATATTTCCTTAACTAATAAGGATATATATATATATACATATAAAATTTATTAAATATATTTATTTAAATTTGGATGACTTATGGTTTATACCGTCGTATACACCAACACTCCAAACGGGCACTTCAAAACGTGCTGTTGGGTTGCTCTGGTAAAATGGCGAGTGCTTGTCTCCACGGAGGGACACCAACTTCCTTGTCGATCATTTGCTGTAGCTGCAGCACTGGGGCGTTGGGCTCAATTCGGAGATGGAAGGTTTCCCCATGCTCGTAGATCCCAAAATTGCCCCATACGGCGATGGTCACCGGAAGCGTCCTGGTTGGGTTGATTTTGTTGTACGAAGAAATCTTCTACCACGCCGGATTTGTCAAACATCAATTTTCGGTCGTTGTGACAAACCAGACGCTGCCTATCCTTGGGTAGCCAAGTCAAAATCTGGAGTTCTTCCTTTATCTGACCCACCTTCTTGTCATCGGCGGCGAGAGTGGCAAACGGGTTTTCCTGGGGCTGGTCAGCTTTGTACACATTTATCGACTTCATCATTGTCGTCAAATCCACACCGAGTTGAAGTACCACCTGATACACTATCAATATTTAGATCATCGATCGGACTAATAATGGCATGAAAACAGACAATTATATATTCTAGCATTGGATCATTCATGTTACTAATTATCCCCCACCATATGATTATACAACACCAAAATTATATTGAACAATACTTACTATATATATCTATACTGATGACTAGTGTAAATCTAAAAGACATGCATATAATTAGAAGTACCTCTTGAGAGCTAATTTATGATCAATTTCCCGTCAAGTGTCGTAGTGCTTCTTGAATATCACCTTCCTCAACAGGGCAATACCCTCCTTAATTATATAATAGTATTCACTTAAAAAGTTTTGCATGACATTACAGGCTAACTGATCTTAACAGAATTATAAGAACTCAAAGAAGAGCGGATGATGCGAAAGGTGTGAGCGTGATAATCACAACATTCATGATCTCATGGATGATAGCAGCTAGCAAGAGGGAGTTTTGTGCTGAAGGCCGCACACTGATCGATTGTATGATAACTATATCTTACGTGAATTTATAAGATTATCTGATCGGAGTCTAGTAGTGCTGAGTATTGAGAAAATAGCGTGTGCTTGGTTGCCGTCGCATAAGTTTTGTGACGAGTAGCTACGTACTTACGTACACGGAGCACGTTTTTTATGCTAACATGAATATTGCATTGCTATACATCTCAATTTTTACGTGAAACAATCTAAGAATTTCTCCTCCAAATCGATCTTGTGTTATAAATACATATATCATGCACATGCATGGTAATTTCAAGCGACTACATCTAAATTATTATAAGTTAAATAGCTAGGGGGCTGCAAGCCATTTCTGGATCCTATTAACCACCGGATACGAAAATGCATGAAATATTGAATTTTGTGCGTTTGTGCAGAATAATCACAATATATCTTTCCATGGATGTCTTTTGTAGATAGTTTTGACGAGGGCCACGCCGTGCAGATCGATCATCGTGTTTCAAGTTATCGCGGATCATATATTTTGCATGCTGAGATAATAGAGTTTCATCTGGGATCACATGATACTATTTTTAAAAATTAAACAGAGGCTGAATCCTACATATATATGCATTTTGATTATATATATACTATATCATGAGGAATAATTTAATCATTTTCTTCTAATTTGGAATTTGGGATTCCACATATACTTCATTAGTTTGTTTATCATATGAATTTCAGATCATGTTAAAATGGCTTGAATAAAGTACATATGAATCCAATCTAATTCATATTTTTTTCATTGAAATAATTCTAGGACACTGCTATTACGCATGCAAACTAACAAACCTTAATCATTTATTTTATATTACTTTTGAATCATTGATTTGGGAAACCGTGATACATTAATTTTTGGATCCCAATATATGATCTACTTGGTTAATTATTATTTATGATCTTAATCAGTTAAATTAAGTCGACTATGGCATTGTCGCCCTGGTGCAATTCCGGCTTCTTTAGCATCGATCATCTGCTTGAGATTATCTATACTCGGCCGCTGGAGAATATTGACAATTACGGATTGGGATGCCCAGCCAACTAACGTAACGAAGCTATGAATCAATACATGTATAACAGTTAATTAATTAATAATTTCCTTGACGCCAACAAAAAAAATTAACAATATTGATCATACAAACT
Organism: Piper betle; assembly: GCA_033002965.1. Classification (NCBI taxonomy): domain Eukaryota; kingdom Viridiplantae; phylum Streptophyta; class Magnoliopsida; order Piperales; family Piperaceae; genus Piper; species Piper betle. The sequence goes on along the minus strand of JAURVB010013490.1, from coordinate 124,603 downwards.
TGAAGTATATTTATAGATCATCATATATTCGACTTACAAACTTAAGATTGTTATTAATCCGATGACGATACCAGCAGCTTATGAATATTTCCCACTAATATATATAGTACTCCGGCCAGGGGGGCGCTGCTCTCGTATTAGGATATTATTTCAGTAATATCTAGGCCGCAGCTCTACATTCAAGGTATCGTTCGCCACGACACCATAGTTACGAAGCAATTCATGGCCAGAAATTGCAAGGCAGCGAGGACTATGCTGGACACCGAAAGTGATGCGAAAATTTTTAAGGAATGATGGTGGAATAATCCCGCTGCGGCCAACCTCTCCATGCAATGCGAACAGCGTATCGTCTTCGTCCATGTCAAACTTCATTACTGCCCCCGTCCATTCAGGCTTCACGTTCACCGGAAAGGTCCACCGTGGGTCTTTAAACCCGGTTTTCAAGTATATCGGTGTCAACTCGTCGGGCACGTAGTCATCCAGCATGAGCGGGCCAGCCATGGGGACCCCGAGCACAGTCAGGCGCTGTCGATGAGGTGATAAGCCAATTTCCTCATCAATCTTCTTCTTCAGATAGTCTATACTTGAGTTGGACATGATTTTGATGGGAATGCGCCTGCCAACCCAGTCAACCGAAATGGTGAGCATCCTTGGTGGCTTGATCTTGGTGTACAGAACGAGCTCCGCCTTCTCGCCGAAGTCGAGGTCGTCCACGTCGGAAGCACCGTCCAGTATATTTCCTATGTGGACGAGAAGTTGGTCCTCCATGGCGATCCCAGTACGGGAATGAATGGCATTCTTCACTTGCCATAGCTGCTTGAAGTCTCCGGTCATCTTGAATACCTCGTCAGTTCCGGACCCAGAAATTGTCACCCTGAGCTCCACCATGTTGTGCCTGTCCAAGCACTAATTAACCAGACATGAGATCAAGATAACAGAAGAACAAAGCGTAAACGATTACATGCATGTGTACATGATGATATGGAGCAATAACATTATTCCAGCGCCTTAATTTGTAGAACTTAGGAAACAGAGGATTAGTACTCTATATGATCATCCATGATTAAGAATTGCTATGTTAATGCATGGCAACAGAAAATTAAATATCTTGGTATCAATAAAAATGTACATGATGTTAACCTCTAGTGGGAACCGTATATGTATCTTTGATCCCTCACCAGCTCCTAGATAATTGCAGTACCTTAATCAGCTTGCTCCCTTGGGTATATATATATATAGAAGATCATGTGCTGGTATATATAAACTCCGGATTCTAACAGTATTGGCTTGGAAAAACTGAATTGTGAAACTAAAAGTCATGCACATTCACAACGCTAACAATATTTAGGTTTTGAGCTTAGAACGTACATCACACATTTCTCTCTATACTGCATGAGCGATGGATCATGTGTCATGCCCTGATCACGTACGAATATTTCATGATGAGATGTTAAAGAGGGGACTCGAGCCGGGTAATGATATTGATACATTCAAAATTCTTAATACCTGGATTTTGTTGAACTTGTAGTTCCATTATTATTCTTTCTGAATGATCCAGCTTCGACACTAAGTCCTATCCCGATATCCTTCGTCACCATTAAAAGGTGTAGTGATAGCTCCTAATTAAAAGTATCGAGCTGGATGGGGAGCGGACACAGCGAGAAAGGAGTCGCAGTGTGAAACTCTCATTTGGGATTTCGATTTGTTTTTTAAGTGGAATTTCAATTAGGGTTCGCCATTGCTCAGCTTCATGCTTTCCCTCGATTTTCTCTTTGTAAGGTTTTTGTAAAACCACTTCAAAAACTGGTATTCTAATCACAAAGCTATTTCTAGTTCTACAAGATAGTTTAATAATTAACAAGCTATCTATAATAAATTCTACACAAGAGCATTAAAGTTACTTAAGCAGCTTATAGCAGTTTGCTATGTGTATTGTGCTTTGAGATATTGGTGTCTTTCGCCTTTTAGGTCATTAAAAAGAATATAAACTAGTACTCATTGAGTGTTAATCATTTTAGATTAAAATCCGCAAACCCATGTTTCTGATATTCCCAAGTCCTAGATTCCCATGCCAACAACGGGAATGAATAAAGTGAGTATTGTAAGGGTCGTTATGTTAGTTAGGGTGTCAAGGGTAGTATTGTAATTACACATGTTTGAATGTGTATAAAAGGAGGGAAATGAGAAGGATGATGTATCTTTTGAAAATCTATGAATTGAATTGTCTTGGAGAGGAAGCAACTGCTCTTTGCTGTTCTTCTTCGTTCTTCTTCTTCCTAACCATCTGAATTCTGTTTTTCCACTTTCGATTTCTCTGTTTGCTCTGTTCTGCTCTGTTTCGATCAATTCATGGCGCCATCGAAGCAATACAAGCAGCAAGGCAAGGGAAAGGATCTGGTTCTCAGTCCAATTGAGCCAGATCCTACCAGGTTGGTATCAGAGCTGGAAGAGGGAGGTGGAGATTCGTCGCCGAGATCCACTGAAATGGCGGAAATGAGGAAAGTGTAAGCTCAACTATTATCTATTTTTTCTGAAATGACTGCCAAATTCGATTTGTTACTAAATTCTAGATCTGTAGTTGATGATAAAACTATTAATGGAACAAAAGATCGTGTTGAAGTGAATACCCATAGGATGTTTTATGATAAGGTTGTTGCAGATCAAGAGAAAACGCAAGTAAGGCCATGAATTCAACAAACTGGTGAGAAAAGGTGGAACTCAAGTAGAGCAATGAATGATGGGGGTAGTTCGAATGAGCAAGAGGACTGTCTGAAGGGATCGAAAATGTCGTTCCCTAAGTATGATGGAACTAAGGATCCTATACCATTGATTAGCAAATGTGAGAAGTATTTTAAATTGCATAAGATCAAAGAACATTTAAAGGTGGATTTAGCCAGTTTCCATTTGGAAGATGACACACAAATCTGGTTTGATATGTTCCAAGAGCAACAAGTGGAGTTTGATTGGAGTCAGCTTAAAGGGGCAATGAACCTACAATTTGGACCGACAGAATATGAAGATTTCTATGGGGATTTGACAAGATTGAAGCAAGAGACATCAGTTAAGGACTACACTCTTACATTCAACAGATTAGCTACAAGAGCAGGAAGTATGACAGAAAAACAAAAAATTAGCAGTTACACTTGTAGACTTAAAGATCAGTTACGCCTGGAAGTAAAATCACAGAAACCGACATCATTGCTAGATGCTCAAGGACTGACCAAACATTTTGAGCAAAAATTTGTTCGAGATAACAAATACTTGGGAAGAATGTTTAGGTGGAGCAGTGATAACAACATAAATGGAAATAGAAAAAGTGAAATATCTACAAGTGATAATGGAGGAAAGGAGGTTAATATAAGTTCTTACCATGATAATTTGGGGCAGAGGAAGTTCACGGTAAAACAACTCCAAGAAAGGAAGGCTCTAGGTCTTTGCTTCAAGTTTGATGAAAAGTACACTATTGGACATAAGTGCAAAAAATTATTCTGGATTGATGTGGTATCGGAGGAAGAATTATCAGGTGAAGAAGCTAGTGAGGATGAGAATGCTGGAGTGGTGGAAAACTCTGCAGTGGCAGCCATATCCCTGAATGCGCTGACTGGAATGTCAACCTTGAACACCATGAGGTTGTTGGGAAGAATTGGTGGACAACAAGTAACTGTCCTCATTGATTCTGGGAGCTCACATAATTTCCTGAACAAGATGGTGGTGCAGAAATTGAACATACCAATTCAGAGGAATGGCAGCCTGAAGGTGCAAGTAGCAAATGGAGATCAAATGAGCTGCGTGGGGAAGTGTTTAGGAATCACATTGGATCTATCAGCACACAAGATAGTAACAGATTTTTTTGTGTTGCAGCTGGAAGAATTCGATGTGGTGTTGGGAATACAGTGGCTAAAAACTTTAGGGCTTAACAATGACCTTCAAGGAAAATCAAAAGGTTGTTGAACTACAAGGACTGTACATTCCTAGAAGCCAGCTTTGTGACAAAAAGCAAATGTCACGAATAGTCAGGAAAAGAAAACATGGAATACTCATGAGTTTACAGTTGAATGGACTTACTAAATCAATGCAGCCAGAGAAGGAATTACAGCAGACACAAGTCCATCAATTAGGCATGATTTTGAATATCTATGAGGTTGTATTCCAAATACCAACGAGGCTACCTCCAAAAAGAAGTCAAGATCATCGAATTTCCTTGAAGTCGGGAACTCTGCCAGTAGCTGTAAAACCCTACAGATATCCGTATTTCCAGAAAAATGAGCTTGAAGAACAAGTTAGGATCTGGGCAGGCACCTCAAGTCCTTATTCGTCTCCAGTGCTGTTAGTCAAGAAGAAGGATGGTAGTTGGAGAATGTGCATTGATTACCGAGCTTTGAATAAGGTTACAATTAAAGATAGATTTCCAATTCCCAACATAGACGAGCTGCTGGATGAACTGCATAGTTCCATTTATTTTTCGAAGCTGGACCTAAGATCTGGCTACCATCAAATCAGAATGCATGAGGAGGATGTGCACAAGACTGCATTTCGCACACACCAAGGTCATTACAAATTCAAGGTAATGCCTTCTGGTTTGTTCAATGCTCCATCTACTTTCCAAGCATTGATGAATGAGGTATTTGCTGATTACCTCAGGAAATTCATTCTAGTTTTCTTTGATGACATTCTCATATATAGTAAATCTTAGAAAGAACATTTGGAACATATTAGACAAGCATTGGATAAGCTGTTAGTGCATGAGTTGTACGCAAGGAAGGACAAATGTTATTTCGGGATGAGGAAGATTCAATACTTAGAATATATGATCTCAGAAGAAGGGGTAAGTGTGGATAGGGAAAAATTATAGCCATCGAGAAATGGCCAGTTCCTCGATCTGTAAAGAGTGTGAGAGGATTTTTAGATTTAGCTGGATATTACAGGAAGTTTATCAGGAACTTTGGCACCATGGCAGCACCTTTAACTGATCTGCTAAAAAAATGCTTTTAATTGGAATCAGTTGACAGTAGACTCTTTCAATCAACTGAAAATTGCTCTCACACAAGCTCCAGTGTTAGCATTGTCTGATTTCTCATTGCCCTTTGTGGTAGAGTGTGATGCTAGTGGGGTAGGCATAGGGGCAGTTATCATGCAAGAGAATAGACCAATTGCCTTTTACAGCAAAAGATTGCATGGCAGGCATCTTCTATTATCCACATATGAAAAAGAAATGATGGCTTTAGTGCTGGTAGTACAAAAATGGAGACATTACTTGTTAGGAAGGTCATTCGTGATCAAAACTGATCATTCGAGTTTAAAATTTTTATGGGAACAACAAATCCATTCAGTAGCTCAACAGAAATGGTTGACAAAACTCCTAGGGTATGACTTCACTATAGAGTACAAGCCAGGCAAGGAAAATAAAGTTGCGGATGCACTCTCAAGGCAATTTGAAACAATTCAACCTGTTGAGCATAAGCTGGAGACAGGAACAGCCACACAAGCAACTGGAAGAGATCCGCCATCTGAAGGCAAGGAGGTGATGTCAATGGCTGCCATTTCAGCACCTATTCCAAGATGGCTGGACAAAATCAAGGAAGCCTACTCTTCTAGTGGAGCTATTCAGTCATTGATAAGGAAGTGTACTGCTGGGGAGTTATCAGCAAATTGGTCTTTTAGAGAGGGAATTCTTTTTTATAAGAATAGAATTTATTTTGATTCGCAAATGCAGTTGGTGCCTATCATTCTCAAGGAGTTCCATGATGGAACACACGAGGGCATCCCAAAAACTCTCAAAAGGTTGAGAGCTATTTTTTACTGGTCGAAAATGGATCAAGATGTGATAACACATTTGAAAAACTGTGAAGTTTGTCAAAGATTCAAGTCATCCACATTGACACCTGCTAGATTGTTGCAGCCCTTGCCATTTCCGAACTAGATTTGGACTGCTGTTTCCATGGATTTTATCACAGGCATGCCGAGAAGTTTAGGGAAGGATACAATTCTGGTGGTGGTAGACAGGTTGTCCAAATACAACCATTTTGTGGCTCTCACTCACCCCTTCATAGCAAATGACATTGCTCAGATATATTTTGATCACATTTTAAAACTCCATGGCATGCCTACTTCCATAGTTTGTGATCGAGATGTGGTATTTACAAGTCAATTTTGGAATGAACTGTTCAAATTGCAAGGTGTGGCTTTTAATTACAGTTTAGCTTATCATCCACAGACGGATGGACAAACTGAAGTGGTTAATAAAGTTTTGGATCAGTATTTCAGATGCTTTTCGGGAGATAGACCAGGAACTTGGGTGAGATGGTTGGCTTGGGCAAAATACTGCTACAATACAAGCTTCCAGTCTTCAATTCGTATGAGTCCATTTGAAGCAATGTATAACATGCCACCTCCCAGTTTGCTGACCTATGTCCCAAGGACAGCTAAATCAAATGAAGTAGATCAGACATTGCGCAACAGAGATCAATTGTTATTGGAATTAACTAAGAACTTGAAGAATGCTCAAGTGCGTATGAAACACTGTCATGATTTGAGAAGAAGAGATGTGGAATTCCAGGTGGGGCAGTCAGATTTCCTCAAATTGCAGCAATATAGGCAATCATCCTTGCGTTCAAGAAGAATCACCAAATTAGCTGCGAAATTTTATGGACCCTTTGTGATCTCTGAACGAATTGGAGCAGTTTCCTACAGGCTGCAACTGCCACTTGATTGTAAGTTACATAATGTCTTCCACATTTCCCAGCTCAAAGCTTCAGTAAATGCAGATGTTCCAATTCAGTCTTCAATTCCAGAAATACTTACAAGTGAAAATTGCAGGTCGAAAAATAATGCACATGACGAATTGGATCAACCTTGAGGTCAAGGTTTTTTGTTGGAGGGAGGACCTGGACTAAATAAAGTGAGTATTGTAAGGGTCGTTATGTTAGTTAGGGTGTCAAGGGTAGTATTGTAATTACACACGTTTGAATGTGTATAAAAGGAGGGAAATGTGAAGGATGATGTATCTTTTTAAAATCTATGAATTGAATTGTCTTGTAGAGGAAGCAACTGCTTTTTGCTGTTCTTCTTCGTTCTTCTTCTTCCTAACCATTTGAATTCTGTTTTTTCCACTTTTGATTTCTCCGTTTGCTCTGTTCTGCTCTATTTCGATTAATTCATGGTGCCATCGAAGCAATACAAGCAGCAAGGCAAGGGAAAGGATCTGGTTCTCAGTCCAATTGAGCCAGATCCTACCAACAACCCTCTCCCTCACACAGACTTTAAAATCAAACCTGTAATTACCTTCTGCATCTAGTTCCTAGCAACTAATTCGTATGCTAAAACTTTTCCAATAACCGTCCTCCACCCCTTTGCTTTGCTTCCATTCCCATTTTCCAATCCAAAATATTTAGATGATTGTAAATTTCTTTATAATTTTTACTAAACTTCTTGTGTAGATATTGATTTATTTTTTCTTCCAGCCTTTGAAACTTTGCCTTTTATTTTCCAGACTTCGGTCGGATCTTATTCATCTCTTTTTTAAATAATTTTCTTTTTCTCAAAAGAATGAGAAGCTTAATGGGGCTGATCAAACTTAAATTTTTTAAGGTTAGAATTATATTTAGTCGGTTGCTCAATCCTTTTTTAACTTCTTGAGGATAATAACAGCTTAGTTATCCAAAAATAAGTAATAGCTCAATTAGTTTATTGCCAAGATCGTGCATTCTCCAACTAAATAATTACTTAGCACAGCTTATTCCTTATTAACTATTAATGCTAATTACGATATTGTGCATGAAATAGTACATATGCGATAAACTAATAACTCTAATTCATGCAGCTAGCTACGTATTAATTAGCTTATTGATCCAATATCAGTTAATTTGCTGTGTTGACACGAGGCATATTCAGCAGGGTGTAATCAAACTAGACCCCCGAATCAGGAAAAAGTAAATATACTGTCATGAACTGGTTGGCATTGATCCCATAGCGAGCAAGAGTGTAAGCGCTGTCAGCAATCTGAATATCGAAAACCTGGCCGGTGTGCAAGGTAAATGTATTTCCACGATGCCCAATTATAGATGCCCGGATTTCTGCCATCAACGTGTAAACAGTATCACAATCCACGCCCATTTTGAAGGTAGCTTGCAGGCCAGGGATCGACGGCACCACTACCTTCACAGGCAAAGTATTATGGCTGCGCTCTCGCGTGGTGAGGACGAGGCAGATCCCTTTGTCACGGGGAACGACATCCTCTAATCTGTATGTGTCCAACATTGGCAGCATTAGAAGATTAGGCACCATGTTTACTTGAGCAACAAGGCTCTGTCTGCTCGGAGGAACGCCTTCTATCTCGTCATTAAGGTAGGGTTTCCCATCCTTACCATGTAGGAGGTATACGTTGATTGGCAACCTAATCATCCTGGGTTCTATCAATTTGGTGCTGAGAGTGAGGATCATGACGGGCTGTATTGCCCACTGGTGCAGGCTTTTTAGCCTCGCAGACTCGTCAAACAATGGTGTTGCCTGGTAGCCCCTACTACCGATGAGGAACCGGTTGTACGTGGATATCCCAGTTCGCGCATGGATTTGTATATTTAGATCACGCACCGTCCAATCGTCGACAACCTCAAATGTGAGATCCGATGCCCGGGGGTTTGTCGGATGAAAATGATCTTCGCACAGTAACGCTCTTCTCCATTGTCGGTACTGCAGATGCTAATGGTAATTTAGTTGTAGCTAGTGGCGGCAAATTTATAGATCATAAGAATGCATGTAGATGATATTTTACACACACACATATATATATTATTTATATATATATTGATCACAAGAGTTGGTGCTTTCTAATTTTTTCAGCAAAGAGCAAATTAAAAACACGCTCTTTATATTTATCGATGACTATGTATACATGCAGCATGCAGATCAGAACGAATTATTACACGCATAATGCCGTCTTCCTAATTAAAACGCCTACATGCAGCTTGCTAATATATATTAAACGTATAACTGGAACAATGCTACGTACTGATATCCAAATGGACGACTTGAACGCCAAAAATTAGAAATGCATTGCATATGGGAAGATAGTTATATACCTCTTCTCAGCTTGGCGTTGGATGCCGCGCAGCTCTTCTTCCTTGGCTCGTTTCAAATTCTATCTTACGGAAATTGATCATAAGATTTATCAGCCGAGTGTTAGCTAGTATTCTATAGCTAGTACTATTGAATGAGAAAATTGTGTGCCTGTTCACAACAGTTTTGTGAGGAAAAGCTACGTACGTAAATCATAGCATTTTCATGCTAAGTGAGTATAGACATTATAAAGCTATTATGATCTCACTTTTTACGTGAATTGCACTCGAGAAGTTTCTTCCAGCTCTCATCGATTGTTATATAATATATACATGCAATATGATAACTTCAAGTAACTCAAATATCTGAAGTTTTAGGGTCTACAAGAATGAATTAACGGCCTGATCACACAAAAATGATGAATTAAAATTTTGTGCGTTCAGAACCAATCCTTTTTGCATATTAATTCTCAAATTGTAGATATATTGTGGATGCGAGATGTGTGTGTACAGAATAATCACAACATTCTCATGCCTGTTGTAGAGAGCAATTCTGTGATGAGGATCACGCGGGTACTGATCATCGATCAGCTCGTTTCAAACCCTCGCAGATTTTGCACAATGATGAAGTAATAGATTGGTTTTATCTTGCTCACAGGTATGTACAACCATTAATCAATTAACTTAAACCGAGAAAGCCTACATACATACATATGCGAGCATTTAATAATTTTCTTCTAAAATGTAGTATTCTATAAATATTTAGTGTGTTGATCATATGGACTTCATTAAAATGGCCTAAAATACTGTTTATGAATAATATAAGTCTCTTTTCAATTAAATGGCATATTGAATATTTGCAGTAATTAAATTCCATGACCCATATTGAACAATAATGATCCTCAAACAAATACTTCAATTATTTGGCCCATCTCATGGAGCTAATTATTTTTACTAATTTTGCTTCTTATAATTAATCCATTAATGACAACACTAGCCTGTTGCTTACAACTAATTTTTTTTCATAATTAAAGTCTAGTTCTTTAGCCAGGCTGCTCCTGCGCGTCGTCGGATCATAATATTGCATTTATTTTGCTTCAAGCAATGTCAGAAACAAATGCAGTAGTGGCCATGGGTACAAAGCAAGCCATGACCGATTATAATTTATAACTGAAACCACGATATATTACTTTTTGGACCATTTTATATATATATATATATTTGATCCAACGGCCCAGATTTAATAAAAAAAAATCTTAGTACTCCAATAAATTGATAATATTGTTAATCTCAAACAAACGTCAATCATATTCATAGATCATCATGTATAGACTTACAAACATAGCATCATGTTAATCCAATGACAGCACTAACTAGATTGTACCTTATTAATATTCCCACTAAATATAATAATTATATATATATATATATATTATTTTCACAGGGGCTTGCTCTCATCCAAAATATTTCAAGATTATTTGTCTAAATCATGTAATTAAATCCAAGCGATCGAACTCCTTAGTCGAGCCTCTGTTTCTATGGCTAGCCATCATTTGAAAAATCTACGACAGTTCCAAAATTCAAGGAAAAAGGTAAGAAAAGGAGCGGATAAGAGGCGGCGGGTGAAGATTTCAGGCCATCAGATATGGAACCAACTAAGGGGGAAGAAAAGAGGTTTGGCTTCTATAAATACTTCAAGATAAATCTGTAAAAAAGAGAGGTTCATTGCTTTGAAGAAAATTGAAAAAGAAAAGAAACAACTAAAGAAGAAAAAGTAAGAAAAGGAAGAAAGACACAGAGGAGCTGTAAAACCCGTGACTCGAGTTAAGGTTTTATGTTACCGAACCAGTCGGTTCAACCGTTGGTTTGAGTCGAGTCAGTTTCATTAACCGCGTGCTGAGTCGAGGCCAGCCGTGAGTTATGAGCGATGAGAGTCAGGTGTACCTGAATATATGATGATAACGTCGAGAAAATGGTGAGATATGAGTTATCAGAATATATGAAAGTATGCAGTATTTTTTCTTTTTATATGTTTGATCGGAGAAATAGTTTTAGGCCGAATAACGCGTTAGGACGCGTTGGATTATATTCGGGTGAGTTATTAGTTATAGAGCATGGCATTTGGATGTTGTTGTGTTTGTTTTATTTTATGGAATTTTTCCATATTTTTCTAGATTTTTTAGAATTTATTACGAACTAGTTATTATTTTGACTCGAGTAGGAATCGAGTCAATACTTAATTACGAAACTGCCATTGGAGTATATTTTCTCCATTCCCGACACTTCCCCCTTCCAAAACCCTAGCTGCCGCTGCCCCTCGTGCTCGTCGCCGCCGCCGACGTCGTACAGCCGCCGATCAACGCCGCCCGCCCCGCCGTGCCGCCACGACCCACCCCGGCCACCGTCTCGCCGCCACGACGCCGGAATCGCCCCACAAGCCGCTACACGCTCCCTGGTCGATTCGCCGCCGTCCGGGCCGCTCCGCCGCCGCTGTGACCCCGACGACCACCCTCTCGCCGTCGCCGACGTTTCCCCCATCATCCCGACCGCCGTCGAGGCCGGCCGCAGCCCCGATCGGAGCACGTCGCCGCCGCCACCCATTTTCGATGCCGCCGCCGACGGCCACCGCCGCCCCGGCTGCTTTGTTTGACACCACCATTGGACCAAGCTCGTCGAGCTGGTGCCGATAGACCCCTGATTGTCCCGTCCCGAATCATTGCCGGAAAACCACCGGAATCCGCCGAAAAACCACTGACACTCGCCAGAAAGCCGCCGGAACCGCTGGAAAATTGGATTCGTGGGAAATTCGCCGGATCATCCGCCGAACGCACCCGGTCCAATCTGATCGGACTTCGGACGCCGCTAGGTGTCGAATTCGAGTTTCGAGCCACGAAACGGAAACCCTAGCCGTCGCCGATTTTCGACGACGCGAGGTATAATTTATTTTAATTTAATTATTTAAAAGTATTGATTATTAGAATTGCATGCTAGGATTGGTGAATTGTGTGTTATAATAATATATATAAATGTAGATTTGATTAAGGATAAAATATGAAATTTGTTTGATTGAGTGGTGTTAAAAATGGAGGCTAAGAAACTAATTAGGGTAACTAGGTAATGATCATGATCTAATGCAAACTAGCCTAAGTAGACTTGCTAGAATTGATATAGGTTGATGTGTGTTGATTGATGCGTGATTGTGTTGATTGTGTGCATGCTATAGGATGTGTGATTCATCATGCGGGCGTTAGTTTTTAGCTTGATTGTGTAGGTACGGTGTAGGAGCTCGCCGCCTAGGCGCGTGGACCCGTTTGGAGCTTCTACCAGGTCCGTTTAGGACTCGTTCTCTGTTTTACGCTATTCTATTGTGTATTTGATTTATTATATGCAGGACGAGTTAAGTGGCGTTTTATCGAATCCCACTTAACTCGGGCCATTTAGCCAACAATTTTTCGGATTAATAACCCTCGAGGATGAGATCCCTCGAGTTTGTTTTCGAACTTCAGATCCAGCTCACGTTGCCTTCGGGCCTATTGTATAAATCCCAACCCAGACCTATATATATGTATAGTTTTCGCGTTTTCAGTGAGAGATTGAATGAGGGAAATCCGACTACCGTGCTACGCGAGCGGGCACGTGTGTGTCGATAGTGGGCTCTAGAATGGTGTGCGGGCCGTTTCATTCCCGAGGGATCCTGACAACTCCACCTTTGAGTTCCTCAAACCCGGAGAAGTGTGGAGGTTCACGGGTACTGCATTGCAGCGCATGTCTAGACTTGTGGTTTCAAAGGGTACTGAAGGCGACTGCCTGAGAGTACTCGGCCTTCGTGCTCAAGGCCAGGAGTAATATGGAAGGTGCAGAGGGCGGAAAGGAATGAGATTTGATGCGAGAAGCGATAGAGAAATGGCCAAGGTATGAGAATGAGAAAGATAGGGGGACGTTGTCGACCCGAGGGCGACGGCTCCCGTATGTGCCCTGATGAGAGTTCTTGAGGAAGTATATGGTTTTCATTCAACAGGAGAGTTTGCTCTCCTGTGCCAGATTGATATTAGTTATTTTCCGGGCTGGTAACACTCGTTACTGACGATTTTTCTATATATATGTAGGTGAGAAATGCGAGGGATAAAAGCTGTCGGGACTGCGGAGGAGCAGCACGGAACCGCGCACACATGTACCTGCCGCGTGTAATCTATAATGACGGTGTGTTATTGTTACGTGAATGATAATTTTGATGTGTTTGTTTAGATAAATTGATTGATATGAAATGAACGGATAAATGTGAATGAGTAGTGAGTTTGGAGTTCAGGCTCGGTTCAATTGGAACGAAGGAGATAATGATGAATGCTATGGTAGATTATCATGTTTTATCGTATTTTGATAAAATATCTATATAACCTTGTTGTGGATAATTTTTTTATTAAAAATTTCTTGCCATTGCATGGTTTTGTTTTGCTTGCACAGTCATAGCATGCATGTAGGACTACGTTAGAACCCACGCATCCCATCCATGTTTGCATCTTCATCTTGAGACACCGAAGGTATATCCGGGTCGGTTTAACCGAATCCAGTAGATTAGCGAACGGTTCGGTCGCCGGTGACATTTCCGGGTCGGTTCACGGGTGAGCCGAAACGGGGTGTTACAGGAGCCCCTCGCTGGTGATCCACCACCGTCGTAGGAAATGTTGTCATTGGAGATACCAAAGTTGCTGTTGCACCACCCGCCTAAGTGGGTCTGGCATGCTCATTTATGCTATTTGTGTCCGTGACCGAATCTCGTTGCCCAACGAATTAATTGGATCACAATTGACCCGAATCATGATCACGAAGCCGGACCACGTCCGCGACCGGCCTGAATTGGCATACAATGCACCATCCCCAAACCGGCGTATGCAGGGAAAAAAGTGAGCCAGCGTGCACCACCGGCTTGGTCTAGCATTTATTTGTTTTAAATTAACCGAAACTGTTCGGTTAAACCTATTATCATTCCAGAAATAATTTGAAGCCCTTTACAACCTTGGATTGAGACATAATTTCCTACTTTGTTATTTTTGGATGTTCTGAACGCAACGGTAAAGTTATTTTGAATATTTGAAGAGAAAAGAGGACAAACAAGGGCATTATAATTGAAAATTTCAAAGGTAAATTTATATAAAGGTGACAAAATTTATTATTTTATGTAAAATATAAAATAAAAAAAATTGTGAATATTAATTTTACCGTAGACTGACTTAGTGATTCTAACGAAATCTTAAAAAATTATGTAAAAATCTAGAATATTTATTTATCGTTTACATTATTTTATTTAACTCACGTGATTTTTTTGTGTAACGTAGATGCATGTAGTCCCGTCGAACCCACGCAGTCTAATTCAAAGCGATGATTCACGAGGGCGGTAATCCCAAGACTGAACAAAGGTTTAGGCAGCAGCCACTCGGGAGCTCAAATCTCCTCCCGCGGAGAGATTTTGCCCAACGCCACCAACCATATTTTCCAGGTTTCTTTAAGAAATTTTATGAAAATTCCCGACATAGGGGTGTTATCGCAAAATTAACAAAAATAGACTTCTTCCTGACGGCTATGCCACCATCTCCTCCCACCGGAAAAGATTTCGTCTTTCCGCTCGGTATCATTGGCCTTTATACCCTAGCCACGAAGCAAGCCATGGCCATTAATGTTAGTAGCATCAGGATTACGGTGCTTGTCGGAATTGATGCGAATGACTTTCCCTACGTCAGATGATCCAAAAATCCGGCTCCAGCGAACCTTTCCATTCAAAGCGAACAGCGTATCGTCGTCGTCCATTATGTCAAGCGCCACCTTTTTCCCCGTCCCTTCCACCTCTACCTTCACCGGCAAGTTCCACCGCAGGTCTCCAAACCACGCCTTCAAGTATTCCTCGTGGGGCAGGCAGTCGTCCCGTTTGAGCGTACCATCCATGGGGACGCCGAGTGTTGTCAAGCGTTGTCGATGTGGTGAATGCCTACTTTCTAGAGTTGGACATGATGTTGATGGGATTGCACACCCACTCCAGTTTGAGCATCCTTCGCGTCCTCCGTGAAGTCGATATCGTCCACGTCGGAACCACCGTCCAATAAAGTACGAAGATAGACGAGAAGTTGGTCCTCCATGGCGATCCCAGTTTGGATATGGATGTTTGTTCTCCACCTCCCGTATCCTCTTAAAGTCTCCGACTATATATCGCCAACATCTTCGTCCCGGTTGCAGATCACACCGAGGTCCACCGTATTAAACCCTTTCAAACTTTAGGGATAGTTATTTCCTATATAATCATCAATGGGGTTTTTTAATCAGTGGGTTTTTAAAAGGTTTTTTTGGGGTACTGACTTTTTTAAAAAATTTCGATATTGAGAGCAAGATATATAATTAATAAACAACCCATAAATTAACGACCACGTGCATGCATTTATACATGATGATATGGAGCAATAACATTATTCTAGCTCAACTTTTAGTAGGAAACAGTGCAGTAGTAAATAGCTCATTTGTACAGGAAAAAACTACATGTGTACTTGATGTGGAGCAACAATATTCTAGCTTAATTTGTAGAACTTAGGAAACAGAGCAACAGTACTGTATATGACATGATTAAGAATTGCTATATTAATGCAAGGCAACTGAAAATTAATTACACTTGTATCAATAAAAATGTACATGACGTTGACCTCTTTTGGGAACTGTATATCTTTGATCACTCACCAGCTCCTCGATGGCACCCTCACCCTTGATAGTGTTGTAATGACAAAAAAGTTTATAACTTATTAGGCAGAAATAAGAAGATTTGAACTCAATATGACTAACTTAACCATTTAAGTAGTTCAACCCTTATTATTTTTACCGAGGTTCTTGAGAAGAATTGAACTTTCATTAAGAAGAAAAGATTTACAGCAATGAGGAGGGGTTTTATATCTACATAACTTGATAGGCAAGCATCTCAACATTCCTATTTTTGAAAACTAAGACATTTACAGAAATACCCTCCCTTATACATTCCAAACATTACACTATCTTATACATTCCTAACATCCCCCTCAAGCGAGACAATGGCACAATGCCGAGCTTGAAGACGTTGGCAGAGAAAGGGCGAAGCAGCAAAGCTTTGGTGAACATATCAGCCAACTGTTCTGATGAAGAAACATGTTGTGTTTGTAATTTATGCAAAGCAACCTGCTCCCTAACATAATGATAATCAATTTCAATGTGTTTGGAACGAGCATGAAAAACAGGATTCACAGTTAACTGTAAGGCACTAAGATTATCACAGAACAGAATTGGACAAGATGGTTGTGAGATATGAAGATCAGTGAGAAGATATGACAACCAAGTAATTTCAGCAGCAGTGGTGGCCATAGCTCGATATTCTGCTTCAGTGCTACTACGAGAAACAGTTGGTTGTTTCTTGGCAGACCAGGAGATGACTGTGAAGAGGATGATGGAATGACAGCAGGAGGAGGAATAAGATCTGATTGAGTGATTGTGAAGGGAATCAGATCCATGTAAGTAGAAATGTCTGAGGTAAGTGGAACACAACGAGCAATCTTTTCCTGAGAAACAGATTTGTAAGGAAAATGTTGCTCATCAAAGAGAACATCTCGAGAAGTAAAACTTCTTGGAAGGAATGTGATAACAAAGGTAGCCCTTGTAGTGAGATCTGTAGCCAAGAAAAACACAAGGCAAAGACCTTGGCAAAAACTTGTGAGCATTTTGAGACCTTAAAGAAGGATAACAGGAGCATCCGAAAACTTTAAACAATGAGTAGTTAGGTTGTTGTTTGAACAAGGCAAAATAAGGCGAAATGTTCTCTTTTAAAACAGATGAAGGTCTTCTATTCATAAGATAAACTGCTGTGGAGAAGCTTTGTGTCCAAAAAGAAGATGGAACATCACTATGAAACATTAAGGACAGTCCAACTTCAACAATTGTACTGATGCCTTCTTTCAGCCCTACCATTCTGCTGGGGTGTATGTGGACAAGAAACTTGATGAATTATACCATTAGACGAACAATAGGATTGCATTTTGGCAGATATGAATTCACCACCTCAAACTATTATTCATCAGTTGCCTGATTCTACTACACAAATCATGCCAAACTCTGATTACTGTGCTTGAAAAGAACTGATAAAACTGATTAAAGGATGGATTCTTGGTACTTTAAGTGAAGAAATCTTAGCTCAAGTTATTGGCATTGATTCTGCTGCTGATGTTTGGAATGCCTTAAAGTCTACGTTTGTTAAGGCAACGATGGATAGGGAACTTGCTCTAAATCATCAGATGCAAATTCTAAAGCGTGAACAGTATGACTCTCTTGATGACTATCTATCCAAGTACAAAACAATTTGTGATGAACTTGCTGCAATTGGAAAGCCCCTATCTGATGATCGAAAATCTTTTTGGATGATAAATGGACTTGGAACGAACTATCAGATGTTTACAACCAGTGATTCTCAGACCACCTCTACCTGACTATTCTGAAATTTTATCCATGCTACACAGTTATGAGTCTCGGATTCTTCTTCAATCCAGTTCTGATGTTGTATCTCCAGCTGCATTTGCAGCTCATAAAAGCCTGAAATCAAACTCAGTTTCTTCAGTTTTCTCTTCTGACAAGAGAGGTTTTGCTCCAGCTACTACCACCATACACACAACACAATTCTC
Organism: Piper betle; assembly: GCA_033002965.1. Lineage (NCBI taxonomy): Eukaryota > Viridiplantae > Streptophyta > Magnoliopsida > Piperales > Piperaceae > Piper > Piper betle. Next base: position 106,875 of record JAURVB010013490.1, on the reverse strand, counting down.
ACCAACTTCCAATGCGGTGGCTTTTGGTCCTAAGCAACCTATTCGAAATGAGGAAGAATTAAAGGAAGCTCTTAGGGTTTTCAAGACAATCTGTCAAATTTGTCTTAAACCTGGTCACACTGCTCATAAGTGTTTCAAAAGATTTAACAAGGACTTTCGAGTTCCATCTCTTCAGTCTGATCCCAAAGCTGTTCAGCAAGCACTCAGTGCTCTTCAAGTTAAGACTGATGATGTTAATCAATGGCTTCCTGACTCAGGTGCGTCATCTCATATGACTCCTTTTCTGCATATCTTCGACACCTATACAACTTATCCTGAAGCTTTGAAAGTGTTTTAATCTGGAAATGGAAACAAGCTGCCTCATTCAGAATATTGGTCATGTTACTCTTACTACTTCGTCTGGATCTATTACCTTAAAGAATGTTCGGCATGTTCCTAATCTCAAGCAAAACTTATTATCAATCAGTCAGTTTACAACTGACTTCAATTGTGTTTTTCAATTTACTCCTACTGGTTTTACTGTTACCAACCGAGGGAGGTGGACATGCACGGCTCGAAGGATCTAAAGCTGGTGGTCTCTACAAGATTCATCAGTCTCGGCATTTTGGCTATTATTCCAGCAAAACTCAAAAACCAACTCTGTCTCTCTGGCATTCTAGATTGGGGCATTGCTCTGCTGATGTACTTTTGAAGCTCAAAAATCAACTCTTAATAGATTTTGAGAATGCAGATGAATCTTCCTTTGTTTGTTCTAGTTGTCAGCCTAGCAAAGTTCTACTCGATCACCTCTTCTCAAACAGTCCAACTAGTTTTGCATCAATCCTTTTGATAAAGCACATTGTGATCTTTGGGGTCCAGCTCCTATTGTTTCTATTGACAATTTTCGCTTTACTATGTCATATTTGTTGATGATTGCACAAGGTTCACATGGTTCTATCCCTTATCGAAATAAGTCAAATTTTTATTCTGTCTTTCTAGCCTTTGATATGTATGTTCAACGACAATTTTCTACACATATTAAGTGTTTACAATCCATGAGAAGAATTGAACTCTCATTAAGAAGAAAAGAGCCTACAGCAATGAGGAGTGGGTTTTATATCTACATAACTTAATAGGCAAGCATCTCAACATTCCTATTTTTGAAAACGGTAATGACATTTACAGAAATACCCTCCCTTATACATTCCAAACATTACACTATCTTGTACGTTTATCTCTAACAGTTCTAACTTATATCTAATATTGATGTGTGACTAGTTGTGACAGATGAGCCAATCTGGGCTCGACCTAAAAATTAACCGAGCTCGGCTTAGCTCGTGGGCTTGTCAAACTCGAGTGCGAGTCGAAAAGGCTCGAGTTTTTATTTCTATTTTTGGGCTAATTGGGCCAAAGCTCAATAAGAGTGGAGCTGTGGGACTAATAAGAGCCCAATAAAAAGCCAAGTTTCTTAGTTTGCAGAGCTTACCTGGGCTTTTAAAAGAGCCCAACTGAGCTTTTAATAAGAGCGCAGGTAAGTTCTTAGTAGCCCTATGTAGAGCTTGAGATTGAGATTGACACCGAGCCAACAAGCCAAATTTTAAGGCCCGGTTTGGCTCAAATTTAAATATGAGTCAAACCTGGCTCGTCTCGAATTCAAGTCAAGCGGCTACCATGATTAGGTGGGGCAATATTCTCAATTTTGCACTTACAAAGGGGTTAAGTACTTAAACATTACGTGTTCTTTTATCACAAAAATAATAATATTGATAATCGTTATGAGTTGCCACCTGATTTTTTGAGTAGGGCAATTTTTTTGTCGTAATTACACATAGCAATATAAATATCTGAATTTATACTGTGCCCCTTTAGCCGGCTTAGCTGCAAGTAACTAATGTTTGCTATGTGGTGGAGAAGGATTTAAGATTTTGTTTTTGGCAAAATTGAAATTAAATAGATATTCACTTTTTTCCGTTGAAAGTAATCATCAATCATGTTTGTTTAAATTTAATTATATATATATATATATTATTAATAAATTTAAAATATATTTTGACTGTTTAATAAACAGCCATACGTTTGGCTTCTCGGACGCAATTCAAAAGAAGCTGCTCGGGTACCTAACCCCCCCGCTTGGTCGCCTCTGGCGTCTTCACTACGCCGTAGAATATTCTACACCCGTGCCGTGCCGTCCGCGTCGATGCCAGCTCATTTCTCTCGCGTGTCCATCTCGCATTGGTCACTCGTCGTCGCCTCATCCGCCCGGGTGGTCCCCTCACGTCGGCGCTCTCTCTTTATATTCTCCCCTCCCCTCGCTCCCTCTTCCACAATTGTACCCTAAGATTAGATCCAATAACCGTAGCTGCGATTTCTCGTCCCTAGGTTTAGATCTCTCACAAGGTTCGTCCCTTTTATTAGTCTTTTCTTCTTGTTGTTTTGGCTCTACGACCGATCTGGTCCTGATTCGTACTTTTCTGCGATTTTTCCTGATTTTTTGGTGGTTTTTTGGGCCGCAGATGCAGATCTTCGTTAAGACCCTCACCGGGAAGACGATCACCTTGGAGGTGGAGTCTTCGGACACCATTGACAACGTCAAGGCCAAGATCCAAGACAAGGAAGGGATCCCTCCCGACCAGCAGCGTCTCATTTTCGCCGGCAAGCAGCTCGAGGACGGCCGCACCCTCGCCGACTACAACATACAGAAAGAATCGACGCTGCACCTTGTCCTTCGTCTCCGAGGAGGCATGCAGATCTTCGTCAAGACGTTGACGGGGAAGACGATCACCTTGGAGGTGGAATCGTCCGACACCATCGACAACGTCAAGGCCAAGATCCAGGACAAGGAGGGCATCCCGCCGGACCAGCAGAGATTGATCTTCGCCGGCAAGCAGCTTGAGGATGGCCGCACCCTTGCCGACTACAACATTCAAAAGGAGTCGACCCTCCACCTGGTCCTTCGTCTCCGAGGGGGCATGCAGATCTTCGTCAAGACGTTGACGGGTAAAACGATCACCTTGGAGGTGGAATCGTCCGATACCATTGACAACGTCAAGGCCAAGATCCAGGACAAGGAGGGCATCCCGCCCGACCAGCAGAGATTGATCTTCGCCGGCAAGCAGCTTGAGGATGGCCGCACCCTTGCCGACTATAACATTCAAAAGGAGTCGACCCTCCACCTGGTCCTTCGTCTCCGAGGGGGCATGCAGATATTCGTCAAGACGTTGACGGGGAAAACGATCACCTTGGAGGTGGAATCGTCCGATACCATTGACAACGTCAAGGCCAAGATCCAGGACAAGGAGGGCATCCCGCCGGACCAGCAGAGACTGATCTTTGCCGGCAAGCAGCTTGAGGATGGCCGCACCCTTGCCGACTATAACATTCAAAAGGAGTCGACCCTCCACCTGGTTCTTCGTCTCCGAGGGGGCATGCAGATCTTCGTCAAGACGTTGACGGGGAAGACGATCACCTTGGAGGTGGAATCGTCCGATACCATCGACAACGTCAAGGCGAAGATCCAGGACAAGGAGGGGATCCCACCGGACCAGCAGAGGTTGATCTTCGCTGGCAAGCAGCTTGAAGACGGGCGTACCCTTGCGGACTATAACATCCAGAAAGAGTCCACCCTCCATCTTGTCCTTCGTCTTCGTGGTGGCAATTGAAGTAACTCCGTCTATGGCTGCAACCGTCTGATGTTGTGTTGGGTGCGGTCTTGTTCAAGGTCGTGTCTGTTTTACGGTTATCCGGTTTGGGTCTATGGTTAGTAGTTTGGTATGGTGGTTGGTTGTGTGGTAGAGTCTGATATATGGCGACTCTTTGTCAAGTGTTTCTCTATGGATGAAGAAAGTATGCTATTGTCAATAAATTCTAGTTATGATCTTCCATCCCAATCTGCCCTCTATTATTTGGTGTATCTCTGTGAATCTGATTTGGGTAATTATCTGTAGTATTCTGCATAAGCCTCGAGCTTTCAAACAGGATTGATTTACGGCTGGTTGAATTTAACGTTTCTCTGTTTGTTTGATCAGTCTGCGCTGCTGCGATGTTTGTTATGAATGAATAATTGAGTTGTTGTAGTTGTAACATCACATCGATTTTTTTATTTTCTTGTCATGCCCAGCATCAAGGTCTGAGATATTGTCCAAAGCCGCGAACTCCGGTAGCTAGATTGTTTCCACAAAATGGGTGGCAGGTGATTTCTTTATGTTGTTGCTTAAGCTTTATCTCCCACTAAGAAGACCTAAAACTGAAAAGGAAACCTCTCCATCGTTCGTATTATACAAGAGTCGGGGCTAAATGAGCGGGTCTCAACCAAAGCTTACTCTTTCGACTTTTGTATCAATTTTGAATCACAGGAGCCTGCTTTGCCCTGTTCTACAGAGGTTCTTCGGTATGTGGTCGACGTCCCAATCTTGTCATCTAAGCTGCATTTTTTTTATGAAGTCTCTAATCATGCTTACACCTTGCAAACGAAGTGCACTTGCATAAAAATGTTTTTTCTGTGCAGTCCACTCTTCTAATTAAGTTTGCGCTTTTGCACACAACACCTTCTCTTTCAATGATGATCAGAATAGCCAAAGCTGCTTACTTGTCCAACGCCTACTCAACGTCGTCTCAAAACTGGCGAGAAGCCAACCAAAGCAAGCAACTTGTATCCCAGATCTCCACGCTCATCTTGCAGAGAACCAACTGGTCCGCCCTCCTACCTCGCCACCTCCCTCTCACCCCCTCCCTCCTCCGCCGCATCCTCCACCGTACCCGCTCCCACCCCAAACTCTCCCTCTCCTTCTTCCACTTCGCCACCTCCTCCTTCCCCTGCCTCCGCCCCGACCTCTCCACCATCGCCGGCCTGATTTCCCTCCTCGTCCGATCCAAGCTCACCCAACAAGCGCACAGTCTCCTCAAACCACTCGTACCGTCCGTCCCCGTCGCGGCTCTCGTGGACGCCACGCTCGAAGACGCCGCCGCCGATGAAGGTAAGATTCTCGATTTCTTGTTGCGCATTTATTCGGAGCGTGGTCTTTTGAGGGAAAGTCTGTATCTTTTGGGGATAACTCGACTTCGGGGTCCCCCATTGGTTGGTGGCAGTAATGCGCTGCTAGTGGCTCTGTGTCGGAGCAGTGATGCGGGCTTGGTTTGGCCGTGTTATGGTCTCCTTCTGCGGTGTGGTGTTGTGCCGGATTCGGCGATGTGGTCTACTTTGGCCAGGGTTTTGTGCAGAGAAGGGAAGCTGGGGAGGTCCTTGGTCTTGTTGAAGTCTAGGAATTCTAGTGTTGACATGTATGATTTGCTGATTGAATGTGCTTCTAGCAAATGGTGATTTAGTTCTGGCTGTTGAGTTGCTAAATGCAATGGAGAGCAAGGGGCTTGTTCCTGGTATTAGTACGTACAGCTCAATATTGAATGGAGCCTGCAAGTTTGGAGACTCATGTCTTACTAACATTATGCTTAGTCGTATGATTGAGAACAGATTGCTGCCAACCATGCCTTTTACTGACTATGATCTGGTCATAGAAAAGTTCTGTAGGTTGAAAAAGACCTATGCTGTGGGAATGCTATACGAGAAATGCCGAGTTAAGACGATTAATCTGCAGCCTTCTTCCTATGTTCGTATAATGCAGATTTTTGTGAGGAAGGGAGAAAAGACGAGGCCATTGGTGTTTATGAATTGATCCACAGAGAGGATTCGATTGAGCTTGGAGTCTTATAATGCTCTCTGGAGTATTCTCTTTCGAGGCGCAAAGTTTGAAGAGATAGGTTATCTGATCAAAGATGCTCTCAAGAGGGTCTCACGCCCAATGTTTCTGATCTTTCTACATACTATGGTTGCTTGTGTGGTGAAGGAAAATGGGACCAAGCTGCTGATCTTCTGACCATGGCTTTGGATAATGGCTTCTTGCCTCATGGCCTAGATTGCAGTTCTTTAGTAGAGTATTATTGCTATAATAAGCAGGTTTATGTTGCACTGTCCTTGCATCATAAATTTGAAAAACTGGGAGGGAGCCTGGATGTGTCATCATACAACACAATTCTTGAACGGCTTACTGCCGAGAAAGGACAAGGAAGCTGTTCAAATGTTTGATTATATGAGACTCAAAGATACAGGGAATAGTAAGAGTTTTGTGCTCATTATAACTGCATTGTGTTGTGAAAGGGATATGCGTAAGGCCATGATCGTTCATGATGAGATGGTAAAGAAAGGACTCAAGCCCGACGATGATGCTTACAAATGCTTAATAGCTGGGTTTTGTTGACCTTGTACTTTTACTGTGTATCTGAATGGTCCAACTTAGGTACCTTCTTTCCTAGTAATCTTCTTCACCCTTTAGTTGTGATGGTCCACTAAAAGGGTGTTCTGTTATGAAGGGCAGTGTCTCCCGAAAGGTAAATTGCTTGCACTCTTGGAGGTAAGTCATTTTGGTTCTATTGTACTTCAATTTTCTTATCACTTTACTGTTTTTCTTTGAGATGTAATTTGTAACTTGATCCTTGCATACAATATTTGTGGATTGGTGTAATTTTTGCAGATCATTGTTTGGACAAATTAAAGAAAGACATAATATTTTGTGATATCCTTTTTTTTATTGGCAAACACTACTGGTAATATATTTGTGGTAGGTTGCTAATTATATGGTTGCTTATTGTGGATGCACTAGAGAAAAAACAGTATCCTATGTCTTCAATGGTAGTTGAAATGTGATTGAATTACTGCTGGAATTTTACGTACTGTCAAGTTAGCAATTCAGCATTACACTTTATTACTTATAATATGCCCTCGGCTTTGGCAATCTATATAATCCCTTTCTGTTGGTCTTAGACTTTGTGGAACATGATGAATACAATTGTATGCGCAGTCTAAACTATCAATTTAAGTGCTTAATTGGTAGTGCCGGATAAGTATTATAATATACAAGTACGGAATCACCTCTTCATTTTCTTGATAGATTGAATTTGATTTATGTAATTATATATTGTATTAGCCTTCTTGTCCTTATCCCTTGTGTTTTTTTCCTTTTTTGCCTCTTCATTGCTTTGCCCCCTTTCTATTTGTAGATTTCCATTCCCCCTAGTTTTTCCTGCACTGATCAATATTAAAGCCATAAATGTATTATCTTTAAATTCATTGTCTGTCAGTACTATTCCTACTGTCTTACATTTCCTTGTTATCCTGCCACTAGTATTAAGTACAAGTGCGGCTAACAGGTCGGACCTCTAGAGACACATAGGGTATGGTGTCCAAATAGGCCTGTCCTATGACAAGAGAACCCCTCTAATTGTAATTACAATACATAGCACAACTAAAATCCCTGGTGTTTGTTCAATTGCTGAGTGCTGCTATGCAGAACATCTACTTGGTGTGATACCAAAATGAGTGGAAGTCACGGCTGGCCCAATTCCACAGGGATTGACAGATCCGTTGCGGCTGTGAGCAATGACAACCAGAAGGTGGGCTTTGGAGAGCTGGCTTGGCAGTACAATACGCGACATTTCAATTGGGCTTTAGTCATTCTTTCATGTACTTGTTCTTGGTGAGAGAGTCTTTCCTTTTTCCGTCTTGGCCAGATGCATTAGTTTCCCCAAGGCATATTAATAATAGTTCATTGTCACCTTCTTGCTCTTTTTTTCGTAGTTAGTGTTTGTTTTGATACGTAGATGTTTTTTATAACACAGTATTTGATTTGCCATTGATTAAATCTCATGGAAAAATTGTTGATATAAATCAAAACTTCTGTTGCCCAATCAACCTTCAAGTGAAATTCTGACCCATAAGCTCAAAATATAATGCGTTTCTGATTATCTTATTTTTTTCTGTCAAATTACAGATACAGCGAAGCGGCGACATGTTGTTAACCATAGTTGAGGCGGAATATGTCGTTCTGCACAAAGAAGCTCCCTTGTAGTGCCGGTATTAAGTGAAACATCTGCACAAGGTAAAGAGACTCAAAATTACCCAATTGTGTTCCCATAGTCATATGCGTCATTAAGTCATAAGTCATCTGCAAGTCATAAACATCCATGAATTGGTCATTTCCTGGAACTTGGAAGATTGCTATATTGACTCATAAGCAAAATGCAAAACATTGTTTCATGTAGAAGGTCGAAAATTTTCCAGAACTGATGACAACCTTTTCCGGGGCATTGAACATCTAGCAAGACTTGATGCCTCATCCTCTTTTGGTCAACTTTCCAGTTACTGATTGGGAAAACAGAATGGCTTCATTTTTTAGGAAATATTTTTTGGAAAAAAGTAAATATACTCTTTTAAGTTGCATCGTTGAACTTTAGCGGTTTAAAGCTTTGGAATGTTTCATAAGTTTCAGAGAGTTTCTTTTATTGTAGCTGTGCATTGCTTGCCTACTAAAAATGAGATTGAGTTGTGGTATTTTTGTGTGTATGTTCTATTGAGAGAAAAGGAAAGCACCTGACTGAACCTCAGCTGGTGCTCTTCACCAGGAAGCTGGAGGTTGCCGCTGACAAAGACAATTATGCCACCTGTACCTGGTGAAGGTTGGCAATCCACTGTAGAAATGGAATGCTTGCATTGGTCGAAAGGAAGCTGCATCAACTTGCGAGTAATATCTTCGCAGCCTTGAAGTTTCTGGCCTTCAAAGCTGAGCATGGAACTCGGCTGGTATAAGGAAGAGAGAGCTGGGCGATTGGTGTCAAAGAGATGGTAATAATGATCTACAAAAGCCTTAGCCACCAATTCAACTTGTTCTTCCATTCCCATACTTCTTTCTTGTGGCCTTCCCTCCCAATTCCAAATGCTCTACTTATGCACTTTCCAGCGCTTCAAAAGCATAACTTCTTGCGCCTCCACCACGGATGCTTGCCACTTTAACGCTTGCTCATTGTTGCCCGTTGCCAGCTTTTTCCTAGCCAGGTATGTTTTTTTCAATTAGAAAGGAGTACAGCAGCTGACCAGCATCTTGTCAAAGGACGGTGTTGATGGCCGAAAGCAAATTCTCTTGCCATAAATTTAGCAGGGCCACAACTTTCTCTCTGCTGCGATTCTACGCCAAGAATCTCAGCCCCGTTTAAGCCCACTTTGATGCAAAAGCTTATCAAAACTCGAAAGGACCAATCTTACGCAACAATTCAATCATCCAATTATTCTCTCATATTTGTATAGTTTGCGTAATGTTGACGTTCGATGTTCACTCCCGATTCTCTTGCTCGGAAAATATCTGATAAATGCAGCACACAAAAAATCATACGTGAAATCTGAAAATGCTTCTCGTATGTTTTTCCTTGTAAAATACCGACGAGGTTCGTTCTAAGCTGATCTTGCCACTCAATGCACGTGATATCGTAAATTTTTTTGGTAGCAATATTCGTGCATTTATAATGCACGTAAACGTCTCCATTAAAGTCTTTGGTTTAAACAAAGCCTTCTTAGGTCAATCTAAAATCCTGAATCCAACGTTCTGCACTTCATTTCTTTAAACTTAGCTAGTACCCACTAGCTAAGTTTGACTTTGTTGGGCCGCTAAAAATATTTGTATTTTCTTTCAAAAGAAATATGTGTATTACAGGCTTCTAAGTGGCTATTTTGGTATTAAAAGTACCCACTTAATAAACTTATTCCCACCTGGTAAGTTTGTACATTCGGTGTAGCTAAAAATTTTCCTCTTATAAAATCACTTAATGAAAATTTAATATAAGTAATGGTTGATATTTTTGTCATAGTTATATTTAATATAAGAAATTTATTTTATTTATGCCCCCAAAAATACAATCATATGATCTAGATAGATGACTATAATTATATATTGATTTGATTCAAATCAGATCAAAATTTTAAAAAAAAATTGATTTGTGTGCATTGGGGATGGTGAGTGATGACAGCTCCTAAGTTCGACAATTTTTCGATTTACAAGTTTACTTGAAGAGTTTTTTATCCATCAAAGGAAGTATCAATTTATTATTAAAAAAATATATTCATTATTAAAGGGTACTCCCGATCATGTCCGATTCACATAGCTGTCGGTCAACTAGGATTTCTTTTCCCGGTCGAATCATGTCCGATTGACACTTTCCAAGTAGACAAACGGTTGGGACATTCCACGGTCGGTCACCCGGACACCGGGGTTTCCCTTACTCCCATTTTCCTCAGCCGACGCCGCCGCCGCCGCCGCCGCTGCTCCTCCGACCCGCCCCCGTCTTCTCCTCCGTAATTCTAGTGACTACCATAATTCTTTTGGCCCCTCACCATTGGGTGCCCTCCTTCGCCGACGATTGGTGCCGCCGAATTTGAGAATGGAGGAGTTGTTTGTCGCGATTCTGTCGATGCTTTTGGTCGTGGCTCTCGTGCCCATGTACCTCTGGAAGCGCCGCCAGGCTTCCCGATCCGATGACGACGAGCGTCAACCCTTAGTACGCCCATCTCATTTCTCCTTTGTATCCTTGCTTTCTACTACCATTGTCTTCTTGTTTCAAACTATTTGTGAACGTAATGTTTGATGCGATTTAGAGCCTGCTTATGTGTCAGAAGGCTCTATGATAATCAGGCATTCTGATGTAGAAACTTGTTTTGATAAGTTGAGCTATATGGCGGGGAGTTATAATGGGAGAATTTTTTTATGAGTGTCTAGGGTTCGATTATCGCCTAATCCGTTGTTTCTATTCATGCTTCTGGTTTTATCTAGAACTAATTGTTGTCATCTGCTGGTTTACCTTCTTCTTCCTTACTTGTATCATCATGGTTTTCTAATGGCATTGCATACATATTCGAGTTATCATGTGCGCCGTAACTGCTTCACTCTTATGCTTATCTGCTTATAGCAGTATTTGGTACAATTTAGCTTTGTTATTTAATTTTTATCATTGTCTTAAAAACTTGTTTTTTGTTGAAGGTGTTACGTAGTCACATATTCTGATGCACAAACTTGTGTTATTATATAGGATGAGATTTTTCAGGAAAATGTTGTTTGCAAGCTTTTTAAGTTCCAATTAGGAAACGCTTATTATGTTAACAGCTTTTGTACTCCCTGTTTGTGGTTGTGTTTGATGCAATTGAGCTTCCTCATTGGCAATCTATCATCGTTAAAATTTGCTTATGTTGGTAATCATCCATTCTTATGTATGAACCTGTTTTTTGGTCGGTTGAACAATGGTTAAGAGGTTATGGTGGGTGGGCAAGTTTTATTCGAAGTGTGTGAGGGTTTTAATTGTTGAAGTCATGTTGTCTGCCGTTTATTGTCCCTATGCCTGGTTTTTCTAGATGAATGGTTATATAACTTTTATTTACATTATAAAGTTTTCAGATGTTTTAAATTTTCATATAAAACAGACTAGACAACTCCTCAAGAAAGTTCCTTAATATAACTTTGCATCGAATACAGGTCCAACAGCCTGATACAGTTGTTCGTCACCCAACTCGTCGCATGCGGCGGAGGCTTCCTGCTGGTGCTAGTACTTCTACTGCTGCACCTACTTATGAAGGTTATACCTCTTTTTTTGGTTTTTTTAATACTTTTTTCATGTTTTTTCAGTTATGCTCTATATAAATGGGCAATTGACCTATGATCAAGTTATTTTGAATCATTGTTGGTATGGTAATTATGATAAATTATTTGAAAATAATAGACATTTATTTCAATTTTTCTTGTTCACAAAAAAATAGCGGTAGATAAGGTTAGGCACACAAACTTGCCTTTCTTTTAATCATCACCATTATCTGTGCGAATTTTGACAAAGGCGGGATGGTATTTGGGCTATTGACGCAAATTGATTGTTGCCTTGTTCAATTAATTAACAACTGCTATGGGATAACTAATCCCCAACTTCAAAAGCTGAATGCAATATATCTTTTGTATGTACTAATTCATGGTGAAATTGTAAAACGCTATGTTCACGCAAGTTTTCAATGCAGAACATGCTGAAGATTCTGATGTTGATGATGATTCTATGGCGGATTACCAAGTACCAAAAGGTTCAAAGAAAAAGGAAAAGAAGCGTCAAGAGCGGGAGGCACAGAGACAGGTCTGCTCTGTATTTATTTACATTTCTTACAATCTTCCTTTAAAACTATAGGTAAGATACATTATAAAGAAATTGGTTTCCTTGGTGTGAATAGTTAGGCATGACAATATCACCTGAAACAATCGTTGACTTATATTAGTTGTCTGCCTCAACTTCATAAAAAACTTGATAGCTTAATGACCTTTTTTTGTGTCAGCGTATATATGTTATTGGAGGCTGCCATAAGAAGATGTAATACAAACTTTGAGATTGCATGATGCAATGTTGCTATGTTTAATTAGATCATCATTTCTGCAATTTAAAGTAGATATTTATAGCTTGGCATGTTGTCTCATGATGTAGGCCGTGGATGCTGCTCATGAGTCTAGGCAATTTAAGCAAGACCATTATGCTGAAATGCGGAGAAGGAGAGATGAGGAACGAGAAGCTCAAGAACGTCTGATGGTTAGTTGTCATTTATTGTTTATGTATTTTTAAATGTCCTTCTGTACTTGTTATAATTTCTATCTTATTTATCTAGTTGTAGTTGCTGTTGTTGTTATTTTTAAACTATTATAAATACCAATGCAAACACCCAATGAAAGATTGGTGTTTGATTCCTTTCAGTTGTAACATGTTTTTTAATGAAGTAAGTTGTTTTTTGACATATTTTAGGAAGAAAAAGCAAGAGAAAAGCAGGCTAAGGAGGAGGAAGCTGCTGCCTTAGAGTTTGAAAAATGGAAAGGAGAGTTTTCAGTAGATGCAGAAGGCACAACTGAGAATGATGTGCAAGATGATGGCCAGGGCTTGCTATTTGATTTTGTAGAATACATCAAGGTAGTGCTATGTTCTTGTTTACATGGTGGTTCTTTGTGTACTTGCACCTCCATTATTTTCATAAATTAAAGATATTTAAAGGGATAAAATGGATGTTTTAGACTGGAGTGATGCTGTGAAGTATTCTTATGTTTCCTTTTTTTATTTAGAAACACAAATGTGTCCCATTAGAGGATCTTGCAGCAGAATTTAAGCTTCGCACACAGGTAACAGTTATTGTAGTGTGACTGTACTAATAGTTTATTCTCTTGTGATCTTGTATCATTAGCCGTTTTATTAGTTGTTTAGTACCATAGCTTATTCTCTTATTATATGATTTTCATCATTTATAATAACTAACTGATATGAAGATATCTGAGGCAGGTGAAGTAGCCTTGTTGATGTATTGTTAATTTTCTCTTTCCTTTTTGGAGGTTGGATTGAGTAAAGTAGATTTTCTTGCAAATTAAATGATGTAAAGTTGGCTTTTTGTCTAAATGACATGTACCACCATAATGTAGTTCTGTGTTCAGTCCTTGACCGTATATGCAAATTTTGTTGAATAACTTAGTAATGCCATTTTGTAACCAATTGCCAGATTTCTAAATAGGGTATTAAATATGGTTGAAAAAGAAATTACTTGTTGATAGAAGAAATTTTGGCAATAATTTCTCTAGGATTTTTTAAAAGTGTTTAAAACCATGGTTGAAAATGAAATCCAATCATTTGGTGGAGCGAGGAGATTTCATGTTAGTAATGACATATAAAACATCTTTTCATTTCTTTCTCACTGAAATAGTGAAATTTTAAACAGAAAATATAGCAAACCATGTGTACGACTGGATTTAGATATATCTAAGTGAAATTAGTTTCCAGTTCATTATTTGCAAGCCAAGTCAGCACAATATTCTGTTTCATTGTATTCTTGACGATTGAGTTAACTACTTAGTCTGGCATGTAACTTTTCACTTCACAGTCTAACTCTCGTTTCTTCCCTTGGTATAACCAAGTACAAATGTTTGTGGACGCAGGAATGCATCAACCGCATAGCCTCACTGGAAGGCATGGGTATGTATATGTTTCACTGACCACCATCTTTTAAGCTAAGTTGTCTCGAATCTTACGTGATTATTTTTTTGATTCCTAAAGATCAAGCAGTTGCATGAATTTTATTGAGATGTGGAATATGTTTAACAATTTTAGGGAGATTATCTGGTGTTATGGATGATCGAGGAAAATACATCTATATCTCAATTGAAGAGATGAAGGCCGTGGCAGACTACATTAAGAGGCAGGGAAGGGTTAGCATTGCCCATCTCGCCAGTAGTTCAAATCAGTTCATAGATTTGGAACCCAAATCCCAGCTAGTTGACGAAAGCAGCCTTGCCGAAGCTATCACCGTTAAGTAGTGTTGGCTATGATATACAACAGACAGTAGAAACCTGGAAACAAAATGTTATCATGTTTTTATAGGATGAGCTTATAAGTTTTGGTACTTCTATATGATTAAAACGTATTTAGCCAAGCCTCCCTTGTGTATGCAAGTGTATCTGAAGAAATTTTTGTGCATAGTTGGTGAAAGTGCCAATTCTTAGCTCTCCGAATGCTGGTTTTGATCTGAATTTCTGGTATAAAGTTAATCAACGTGGAACTCCAAGGAACATAAAGCCTTTAAGGTACATAGAGAAACTGCAAAGGTGGTTCTTTTTTCGATTGATGCTGCATCCCCGTACTTCGATATAAAGATTTTCAAGCGCACTTTCATTTTTACGTTGTAGATCTCGCTAGTGTGAAGATCAAGGTGATTTACAAGCCTGTCTTTACATTAATCCCATCTCCAAAAAAAAAAAGGTTTGGACGTGAGAATATCATGTCTTGTTTGCCTCTCGGTTTTTTATTTTCACTTGTACCTTTACTGGGTTTGTAATATATTCTTGTTCGAAAACAAAGAAGACTAAATTTATATTTAATCTCAGCTAGTGCAAATTCAGTGTTATTCGCAATGTTTTCAGCAATGGTAGATAGCAAAAGAACTTCGACTACTTAAATCTTTTCTGATGCAGAAATGTGGTTTTGGGACTATTCAAATTGTTGGAAATAATAGAACAGAAACTCGAGTTGAACGTATCAGGATTTTCTTATGCAGACTTCATTTATTGTGGTAACGAATATTGAACGTATTCCAAAGTTGTATAAGTTTATATTTGACCAATAATGAAAGTTGTAAGCGAAAAAAAATCAAAGCACACAAAGAGGATTCACATTGCCAATACAAGAATTTGCACTATATTCTGATGCCAAAACTTTTAACTTGTTCTGCTTTGGGGGGTGTATTTTTGCCAGGAAACAGATACCCCATTTGACTTCGGAACCTATTCAATCTCCTAGCAATCAGTGCTTCTTCACCTAAAGCAGCAATTGGGAAATGAGTAGGAACAAAAAAACAAGATACCAAATAAAAAAACTGTCATGTAACACAATACCTTTTTCAAGTACTTTTTATGCAGCTTCATTGCACCTGTGCAAGCTTTCTTAGCATCTAGCCTTCCATTTGTGTCATTTAAGATCTAAAACATCATATAAGTGTTGAAGTAAACATTTAGTGATTCCCTTTCCTAATAACAGCTTGAGTTTTTGGGACAAGTAATTTGACTATTTAACATTTACACAATAGAGCTAAAAGCTTGTGGTTCAAATCTAATGGGTAATTTATGCTCAAAAAAATATTAATTTGCTCTATACTAAGTCCAATAAAATATTTCCCCGTGTTTGTGTTTGTCCATGTGTTGAACTTCACGTGAGGGCTAATATCTTGAGTTTTTAAGTCAAGTGTCTAGACCATCTACAATTTACAATGAGAATGCTAATGTCAAACAAAGATATTTTATCAGTAACACTGCCTTACTTATGTGAAACAAATGGAAAAACATTCTGTACATGCAAGTCAATTTTATCAGCAAAACAGATAGAATGTGAAGCAAAAGTTTTAAAGCTATGGAATGACATACAAAGATCATGCTAGTTCCAAAAACCAAACTGAATCATATAATGGCGTAATCACCTTATCGAATTGTTAGTTTGTTACCATGAATGCAATATTCTAGTCGCTATAGATTGGTGCTCATAAGATTTATATCACATATACAGATTGGTCGGTTAAATACCTTGACAACATCATCTACTCCTCGAGCTTCACGCATTAGCTTTGAGCTCCTAAGCTTCAGAACGTTAGCTACTACAAAAACTGAAATAGGAAGATTCCCTTCCTGACTTCTTCCATTCTTCACATTTTGCCTCTCAAACTTTCCGAATTGGCGTAAAGACTTTGCTTTGCCTCTGGAACCATTTTTAATGTTTGCAACTGATTGTTGGTGTTCATAGATAGAGAAAAGGTATGGGTCATATTCTAGAGCCCACATCATCTGCAAAAGTTTGAAAGGGGACATTGCAGTCACAAAGAGCTTCATTAAAATAAAAAATATAACTAAAAACAGTACAACCACTCTTCTGTTTATTAATCACAAGAAAGATGCATGTTCACCTCCCAAAGATATAAAGAATCTCCAAATGAAAATTCTCTTCGAAATAACACCATAAGCATTCGGAATGCAAACAGATACCCACCTCCGCCAATTGTCTCTGCAGAGGCACATTACACAAATGAAAAGCAGAAAGTAGGACTTCCCAGATACCACGATGAGAACTTGAACGTGCTATACAATTTCTTCTACTCAATGCCAAAAGAGAAAAAAAGTCTAAACATGATTAGGCATTGACAAAATCAGTATTTACCTAAATGTTGATGAAGTTTTGGATCAAGAATTTGAGTCACTGATGCCAGACTACTAAGCAGGCTCTCCACACCAACTGAAGTCTCTGTGCATCTAAAGTTCCCTCGCTATAAATTTCCAAACCAAAAATAAGCTATTATGAAAGTGAAAGATCCAAGGATAGTAAAGAACACACTGTCAGTATAGCACATGTTGTCTGATCATCTCTTCAAGAAATGATCACTAACCCATTCACAAAGAAGCATAGTGGAATTTTAGCACAACTATAAGACAGAAATATTTATGGCAGAAGCTGAACAAGATAATAAAGAAGGCAGCTAGTCTATAAACACCACTTTGAAAAGTTCAATAACGAAAAAATATAAAAGAAAAAACCTCTTACAGATGTTACTATATACAAATTCTTTGTACAGTGGTCAAAGTTGAATTGGAAGAAAGTCAATCAACAAGATGGCTATGTTGCACCTAATGATCAGACAATCATCAGTTAAATACTAACTGAAAGAAAAAGTTATTTACCGTAAGGACAAAACCTATTACAGTGAGAAAACGAAAAACCAAAAGTGCCAAATTATTTGATTAAACAAACTTTAATAACTATATGTGAAAAACTTAGAGCTCTTTGGATCCTTGTTTGCTCAGTACATCTAATAAGCAACACTATCCAAATATCTCTCAAAATGTTACGGTGCACAATAATTGAACGAACACACAAAGCATGTATAAATTTTTGTTCCATGAACAGAAATAAATTGATAAATCTGCAATCACTTTCTCCTACATTCAAAGAAAATTCAACTTACCAATCTGCGCATTAATCGTTCAAAACACCAGAAAGCATCTGCCTCGTTTTCAAGTAGGACAATCATTGGGGAGCAAAGGTCACTCATTCCTGTTAAACCATTTGATTGTCAAAAGAATCTTAGCTAATCAACCTTAATTTACATTTACAAATATTTTCAACTGTCAGTAATATTTTAACAGTTAAGCTATAGGTATTTGGTGTCAAAGAAGAAACAACTGCATATGTCAAAATTCTAGATATATGTATGGCTAGCTCTGGAAAAAAAATCTGGATATATATATCTCCATATAGAGAAAGACATCAGGAAAATAGCAAAAAGGAAAAAAAATAGTCATATTCTTGTGTGAAAATAAGGCACTGAGAATGGAAAAGTGAATACCCCATCTTCATATGTACCTTGACAATAGCCAACATCTTTATCGATCCAAGCATAAACTGCTAGTATATCCCAAAGCTTTGACAAATTTTCCTGCTGCTCATAGAAGACTAATGTCCTATCTGTCCGAACCACATCAAGACCTGCGATAAATTTTCTCATTATAGTCAGAACAAATTTGCATTGGTATGCATATCATCACTGGACATTTCAACCTTGTATCTACTCACTAAATAAAACTTCTCCACATATAAAGACCTTTTTTTAACCATCTTGAACTTAGAAGAGAACTAAATTACTTCAAAAGTAGTTTTGAAATAAAAAATGATGATATTAATGTTCCTCATGTAACAATTATCTCATCAAGTCTGTCCTATAACTTCATCTCAGGTACTTCTTTCAAGGACTGATCCAGGAAGGGCATTTAGCTAGGATAAGACAAAAAAATGATAATGATTTTGGAAGTTTACTTTCTTAATTAATTCAACAAGTATAAGATAAGCAAAAGATAGCCTGACTTACCAATTTGATGTAAAACTCGTTTCCATTGAATAACCTTCTTATCTAAGCACACAGGTTTCTTGACCTTTTCCTCTTCAACAATGGCATTTGAATTCATATCTTCTGTTCCATTTTCTTGAGGTGCACTGCTTGAAGAAACTTCTAAAACCACATCAACCCTTTCCCTTGAATTCAGCACTTCACCCAGATTTGCTTCCAAGAGGACGATAGGATCATCAATGGGCTCACCATTTTCAGTGATGATGGGAGCAGTAATAATCCTTCCTCTACCAACAAGAGGATCCATTTCCCTACATTCTTCTTTCTGCCTAGCATATTCTAACCTGTATAGGAAAGCATATCACACAAAATAATTCCTATTCATCCAAACATTTTATTTGCATTATAATTTTTCTGTCTTGAAAAATTCTCATTTGAACATTGGTACGGTCTAGGATAGGATGAGTGAAGGGAATAATTAAGAAGAAATAGAAGAACAAGTTTGTCCGAGTCCTATTCCACTTAAACATTACAAATAAAAATTATATATATTTCAAATGGAAACCATCAATCCATGTGATTCAGCAATTTGCAGTAGACTCTAGTCTCTAAGAGTAGACAGAAACAACATGCAATGGAACAAAAATAAAGAAAACACACATACTACCTCCTTTTCTTTCGTAATTGATCTCGCTCATTAAAGGTGCTCTGAGGGTCATAACAACCAAGTAGAAATTCCCAAACTTCTCCTCGTATCGATGGATGGACACCCTGATTTGAACCAAAATTTCCCACACATCATCACCTTCATCATGCATATAAAATATCCGTTTCCATTTAACACACGGAGCTAATAATGTACTTTTCAAGGGAGATAAGATGAGTGCTTCATATGTTCTTTCCTGTGACTACTACAAAGTGAACATAGATTTGGGAGAAGTAGGAAACAAATTACCCCACGTTGTATTCTGCTGAGAGCCTTGGCAAAATCAAGGTAACCTTCAGGGGTGAGCACCGAATGCCACCTTCTTGGACTTAATGTCTTGCCTACCTAATTAAACGGAACAGACAATCAAATTAATATTTCAAACTTATACGAAGCTTTCAATATTTCACTTCCAGTTAAACCTTAAAATAAATGCTCGCTTTCAAGCCACACACACAAGATGTAAATGATCTGAGGATGCCAAGACTACATAGATGGAGGCAGTGCGAAGGAGAAAAATAGACATGGGCATTGATCTAATCATATCCTCGACCCCAATTATTTCGGCTTGTGTAGCTAGGGTGATGACACAAGCAATTCCTAAAGAACAACAGGGACAAATAACAGATTCACACAAATAAATAAACAAAAAAAAAAAAACTGCACACATCTTATAATTTAAGGAATGCCAAGACGACATAAACGGAGGCAAAGGGAAAGAAAAAATATATATATATATATATATATTGAAGAAATGATATGATCTCCCATAAAGCATAAAGTGATAGATTATAAACAGTAACCACCCGGATCCAAACTATTTGGGCAAGCAATTCTCAGATAACAACAAGGACAAATCAGAGATTCACAAAACAAACATGAAAAACATCAAACCGCCTACATTTTCACTGATGTGGGCAAAACTCATCTAGTTGGTACAGCAAAACAGATCATCAGCTCATAAACGTTGATCCAAATTACCTTAATCTTGAACCGAGGCCTGGATACGTCCCCGCATTCATGCCGAACCTCATAGAAGGAATCGGCGGGAAACCACCTCTGTTGCACATTGCATGAGAATTCGACTGCCGGCCAATTAGCAGCCCAGAAGAAGATCAGAAGTTAATATTATTCAACCACACGACACCAATTTCTATATCTTTGAGGAAGCCATGACAAGAGGCCGGAGAGGAAGAGGGGAATATGCCGGGGGCACGGTTTGTGATTGCTGGCGGCGAGCGAGGGAGGTAGAAAACGACACGTTCCGACGAGGAATATATGTACGTATACGAAGGGGGCGGTGGTTGTGACAGTTTTGTTTTCATTCTTTTTTTAATTTTCAGTAAAATAAAATAAAAACTATTATTATAAAAAATATAGAATTTATCTAGAGAAATTAAATAAGGCATTCTTTATAGATAACGGTTTTCGATTAGTCTCTATAATTCACTAACATCCTCTACGACAAATATAAAATAAACCCAACAACTCTTTTACACATTAACAACTCCCCTTCACACATGGTTCATCATTTAATAATTTCCTAAAATCTCCAAAATTATCATAATTACCATCGTCCATCATCCAATAATTTCCCCTAAATTACCATAATTACCATCGTCCATTATCTGACAAACAACATCCACCCTTTATCAGAAGGCATCACCTACGAACCTGGGCTTCAAGTGTGATGAACCTGGACTCTGATACTACTCTTGGGCCTTATGGGCCCCGAAAAGACTTGTAATAAATGTTATATGCATCTCTTAATCTAAAAACTTGCATAGAGAATAAAAGTTCCTCATTAGCCTATATATAAGTCATAAATACTCTCTACGATCGATATGAGATAAACCCAACAAAAGGCAGCTACAAAAAAAACATGAGTAAAATAAATAAATAAAAATAAAATGTTGTGAGCGAAAAATAAATATCTGATATTTTTAAGTGATTCATTAAGGTTCAATTCAAAATTTTAAATCAGTCCACGATGAATTAATAACTACAAATTCATTATTTCTCATTTGATTTTACATTTTACACAAAATAGTAAATTTTATTACCTTTAATTTAATCTTGATAATTTCGATTTTAATACCTTAGTTCGTCCCCTTCTTATCTTCAAATCTTCGAAATAATCCCAACAATTGTATATGGAGCATCCAAAAATGCTATGATAACAAGTTTTGCCTTAAATCGAAGTCTAGAAAACCTTTAAATTATTTCTCGAATGCTAATGAATTGAGCTGACCATTTCGAATTGGTTCAACCTAAAAAATGTTGGACAAATTATGTGGCGTAAGCCGGCGTTGGGTCAAGGTTGGTGGTGCTCAGCATAATTGAAAAATCGGCCAATTCTACTCGATATTGGCCGATTTAACTCTGCTCAATACAAAATTGAGTTAAAATACCTTAAGATCGCTTGGGTAAAAAATCGAACCAAGAATTAACCGATTCAGGCCGATATGAGCCCCGATTTTTATCTGAGTCAACAATAGTGAGAATCGGCTGATTCAGACGGGGCGGCGGGGGACCGGGAGGAGGAGGATGGGGTGGCAGAGGAGATCTGATAGCAGGGTCGGTGGGGGGAGATAGGGGTGGGATGGGGTGAACCTCGGCTGAGCGGCAGGGCAACTGGCGAGGGGGAGCTATGGATGGAATGGCAAGGCAGTAGAGGAGATCTAGCAACGGGGTGGGTGGGGGGAGACAAGAGCAGGATGGGGTGAACCTCGACAGGGTTGCAGGGGTAACTATCGGAGGGTGGCAAAGGAGATCTGGCGTCCAGGGGGGAGCCAAGGGCTGGATGGCAGGTGTAAAACCCGTGATTCGAGTTAGGGTTTTACGTTACCGAACCAGTCGGTTCGACCGTTGGTTCGAGTCGAGTCAGTTTCATGAACCGCCGGCTGAGTCGAGACCAGCCGTGATTTATGAGCGATGTGAGTCAGGTGTACCTGAATATATGATGATAACGTCGAAAAGATGGTGAGAAATGAGTTATCATATTATATGAAAGTATGCAGTATTTTTTTCTTTTTATATGTTTGATCGAAGAAATAGTTTTAGGGCCGAATGACGAATTAGGACGCATTGGATTATATTCGGGTGGGTTATTAGTTATAGAGCATATCATTTGGATGTTTCTGTGTTGTTTGATTTTATGGGATTTTTCCCAATTTTTTTGGATTTTTTTAGGATTTATTAGGAGATAGTTATTATTATTGACTCGAGTCGGAGTCGAGTCAAGTTTAATTTACAAAACTGCCATCGCGCACATCTTCTTCCTCCCGACCCTTTTTTTTCCAAAACCCTACCACCGCCGCCGCCCCTTGTGGTCGCCGCCGCCGCCGCTGCCGACGCCGTGCTGCCGCCAATCGACGCCGCCCCGCCCCGCCGTGAAGTCGCCGTGCCGCCACGACCCACCCCGGCCACTGCCTCGCCGCCACGACGCCGGAATCGGCCCACGAAGCCGCCACGGCCGTCGCCACTCCGGGCCTGATTTCGCCGCCGTCCGGGCCGCTCCGCCGCCGCTGTGACGCCGACGACCACCCCCTCGCCGTCGCCGACATTTCCCCCACCATCCCGACCGCCGTCGAGGCCGGCCGGAGCCCCGATTGGAGAACGCCGCCGCCGCCGCCAGTTTTCAACTCCGCCGCCGACGGCCATCGCGGCCTCGGTTGCTCTGTTTGACACCGCCATCGGACCAAGCTCGTCGAGCTGGTGCCGATAGACCCCTTGATTGCCCCGTCCCAAATCATCGCCGGAAAACCGTCGGAATCCGCCGGAAAACCGCCGACACTCGCCGGAAAACCGCCGGAACCGCCGGAAATTGGATTTGTGGGAAATTCGCCGGATCATCCGCCGAACGCACCCGGTCCAATCTGATCGGACTTCGGACGCCGCTAGGTGCCGAGTTCGAGTTTCGAGCCACGAAACGGAAACCCTGGCCGTCGCCGATTTTCGACGACGCGAGGTATAATTTATTTTAATTTAATTATTTGAAAGTTTTGATTATTAGAATTGCATGCTAGGATTGGTGAATTGTGTGTTATAATAATATATATAAATGTAGATTTGATTAAGGATAAAAATATGAAATTTGTTTGATTGTGTAGTGTTAAAAATAGAAGTTATGAAACTAATTAGGGTTATTAAGTAATAATCATGATCTAATCAAACTAGCTTAAGTAGACTCGCTAGAATTGATATAGGTTGATGTGTGACGGTTGATGTGTGATTGTGTTGATTGTGCGTGCATGGTATAGGATATGTGATTCATCATGCGGGCGTTAGTTTTTAGCTTGATTGTGTAGGTACGGTGTAGGAGCTCGCCGCCTAGGCGCGTGGACCCGTTTGGAGCTTCTACCAGGTCCGTTTAGGACTCGTTCTCTGATTTACGCTACTCTCTTGTGTATTTGATTTATTATGTGCAGGACGAGTTAAGTGGCGTTTTATCGAATCCCACTTAACTCGGGCCATTTAGCCAACGATTTTTCGGATTAATAACCCTCGAGGATGAGATCCCTCGAGTTTGTTTTCGAACTTCAGATCCAGCTCACGTTGCCTTCGGGCCTACTGTATAAATCCCAACCCAGACCTATATATATTTATAGTTTTCGTGTTTTGGTGAGAGACTGAATGAGGGAAATCCGACTACCGTGCTACGCGAGCGGGCACGTGTGTGTTGACAGTGGGCTCTGGAATGGTGTACAAGCCGTTTCATTCCCGAGGGATCCTGACAACTCCACCTTTGAGTTCCTCAAACCCGGAGAAGTGTGGAGGTTCACGGGTACTGCATTGCAGCGCATGTCTAGACTTGTGGTTTCAAAGGGTACTGAAGGCGACTGCCTGAGAGTACTCGGCCTTCGTGCTCAAGGCCAGGAGTAATATGGAAGGTGCAGAGGGCGGATAGGAACGAGATTTGACGCGAGAAGCAATAGAGAAATGGCCGAGGCATGAGAATGTGAAAGATAGGGGGACGCTGTCGACCCGATGGCGACGGCTCCCGTATGTGCCCTGATGAGAGTTCTTGAGGAAGTATATGGTTTTCATTCAACAGGAGAGTTTGCTCTCCTGTGCCAGTTTGATATTAGTTATTTTCCGGGCCGGTAACACTCGTTACTGACGGTTTTTCTATATATATGTAGGTGAGGAATGCGAGCGATGAAAGCTGTCGGGACTGTGGAGGAGCAGCACGGAATCGCGCACACATGTACCTGCCGCGTGTAACGTATGTATAATGATGGTGTGTTATTATTATGTAAATGATAATTTTGATGTGTTTGCGTGAATGAATTGCTTGTTATGAAACGAACTGATAAATATGAATGAGTAGGGAGCCTTGGAGTTCAGACTCGGCTCGGGTAAAAACGAATGAGATAATGATTTAATGTTATGATAGGTTATTATGCGTTATTGTATTTTCATAAAATATTATATATTTTCTTTTGGTTTTTCATTTATTATTTTGTCTTGTCTTTGCTTGTACATCATAGCATGCATGTAGGACTACGTTAGAACCCACGCATCCCATCCATGCATTTCATGTTTGCATCTCCATCTTGAGACACCGAGGGCAGATCCGGGTCGGCTTAACCGAACCCAGTAGATTAGCGAACGGTTCGGTCGCCGGTGACATTTCCGGGTCGGTTCACGGGTGAGCCGAAACGGGGTGTTACAATAGTGGTATCAGAGCTAACCCTTGGTTGATTAAGATGGTAGATGCGTTACAGGTTACATGTGTGCCGAAGCTGCTCCGAGTTGTTCCGACAGGTATTTTTCTGTTTTAATGTTTTTGATTGTAGATTTCCTTACAAATCGGTAACGTGACAGGCGAGTAGACTAGATCAGGAACTTACTAGCAGGATGGTGACACAGACCCGCCGGACACAGATCAGGACCCCATCGCCTCCAGTAGCCAGACAGGACAGTCCTAGCCCTGTTCACAGTGATGCCGCCTCCAGTCAACCTAGGACTGCCATGCCACCAATCGAGGTCAGTGTGCCAATTTCAGCTAGCCGACGTGGTGAGAGCCATCGTCGAGACAGTCGCCGCGACCGAGATAGTCGCCGCGACCGAGATAGTCGTCGAGACCGAGATAGTCGCCGGGACCTAGACAGTGGTCGTGACAGTTACTGCACCAGAAGTAGTCGACAGGAGAGAGACGCAGCGATCACCAGGTTGGCGGAAGCTCAGATACAAATGCTACACAGTCAGGAAGAATTTAGGAGACAAATGCAGCAGGACCAACAGGAATTCAGGAGAGAGCTCAGACAGATAGCCCTTTCTGTGGCCAGAACTGAGAAGAGACCAGCAGTGGGTGAAGAGGCACCGGGAGAGCCAGTAGTTTCCACAGACCCTATGCCGCCGCCTCCTCCTCCACCGCTGCAACAGAGGGCTACTCCAACGACAGCCCCCTTATTTGCCCCACTTCAGGCGGGGTTGAGACCGGACATCAGTGGAACCGCAGCAGTAGGTAGCGGGCAGACTGCAGGTGGAAGTGGAGCTGCAAGATTTGATGGTATACCAGCAGGTACGGGACCACAAATTCCTCGGTATGAGCAAGGAGAAGGATCGAACAGATCAGTGGATACGAGGAAATTGGGACTATGGCAGTACGAGAAGTTCGTGAAGAATGGTGGACGACCGTTCTTTGGAAAGTTGGACGCGGAAGAGGCATTCTTGTGGATATCGTCAGCCATAGGTGTGTTTGACACTATGGCATGCCCGATGGAGCACCGAGTGCGCATCATCACAGGAGCATTCCAGGACGAAGCCAGGATATGGTGGAGTTCGGTCCAGAATTCTATATTTGCCCATCGTCAGCCCCAGGACATCACATGGGAGGAATTTAGGGCAGAATTTGATGGAAAGTATTTCCCGCCAAACATCAGGAAGAGAAAGGAGCGAGAATTCCAGACGCTGAGGCAGGGACCCATGACGGTGGTACAATACGAGACTAGGTTTAGAGCTCTAGAGAGATTTGCACCAGACTTGGTGTCCACCGAAGAAAGAAGGATAGAGCGTTTTTACGAAGGCCTCCATCACGAGATCAGGATGGCCTATTTGGATAGGAAGTTCGCTACCTTTGGTGATGTAGTGAGAGCTGCAGGCGAGGCAGAACGAGTCATAGCTGCTAGACCTCACCAGGATGTTGACCAGAGGCAGCAACATTCGAGGCCATATCAGCCAGAGCAGGGAGAACAGCAGAGACATCAGTCAGATGCACCAGTTGCCATAAGGGCTATGGATGCCCAAGTTCAGGGCTACAGAGCACCCTTCTGTCAGAATTGCCGACGTCGTCATGGAGGTGAGTGCAGAGCAGGCACAAACACATGCTACAGATGCGGTCAGCGAGGACATAGAGCTGCAGAGTGCAGTGTAGGCACAGACGTGTGCTATAGTTGCGGTCAACCAGGGCATAGAGCTGCAACTTGTCCAACCGGCCAGACCCAACAGGTGACGCTCCCAGCACCACCACAGAGACTTGCGCTCCCAGGTCCCCAGCAACAACCACGGCAGACAGGCAGAGACCAACAGCCACCGAGGCAGCAGCAGAGAGGACTTGTAGCTATCATGACAGGACAAGAACATCAGGCCTTGGATCAGAGAGGAATGCAAAGAACACCACCACCAGGACCATCCATTTTGGTACCACCTTGGGCAGCAGGGATGGACACAGCCACGATTGCTGAAGCACTGGAGGATACGACAAACGTGACAGGTATGCAGGCATCTCACCTCGGATTTCATATTTAGTAGATAGCTACCAGAGTGAAACCTCCTTAATCTAAAATTTCGAGGACGAAATTTTTATAAGGAGGGAAGGTTGTAAAACCCGTGATTCGAGTTAGGGTTTTACGTTACCGAACCAGTCGGTTCGACCGTTGGTTCGAGTCGAGTCAGTTTCATGAACCGCCGGCTGAGTCGAGACCAGCCGTGATTTATGAGCGATGTGAGTCAGGTGTACCTGAATATATGATGATAACGTCGAAAAGATGGTGAGAAATGAGTTATCATATTATATGAAAGTATGCAGTATTTTTTTCTTTTTATATGTTTGATCGAAGAAATAGTTTTAGGGCCGAATGACGAATTAGGACGCATTGGATTATATTCGGGTGGGTTATTAGTTATAGAGCATATCATTTGGATGTTTCTGTGTTGTTTGATTTTATGGGATTTTTCCCAATTTTTTTGGATTTTTTTAGGATTTATTAGGAGATAGTTATTATTATTGACTCGAGTCGGAGTCGAGTCAAGTTTAATTTACAAAACTGCCATCGCGCACATCTTCTTCCTCCCGACCCTTTTTTTTCCAAAACCCTACCACCGCCGCCGCCCCTTGTGGTCGCCGCCGCCGCCGCTGCCGACGCCGTGCTGCCGCCAATCGACGCCGCCCCGCCCCGCCGTGAAGTCGCCGTGCCGCCACGACCCACCCCGGCCACTGCCTCGCCGCCACGACGCCGGAATCGGCCCACGAAGCCGCCACGGCCGTCGCCACTCCGGGCCTGATTTCGCCGCCGTCCGGGCCGCTCCGCCGCCGCTGTGACGCCGACGACCACCCCCTCGCCGTCGCCGACATTTCCCCCACCATCCCGACCGCCGTCGAGGCCGGCCGGAGCCCCGATTGGAGAACGCCGCCGCCGCCGCCAGTTTTCAACTCCGCCGCCGACGGCCATCGCGGCCTCGGTTGCTCTGTTTGACACCGCCATCGGACCAAGCTCGTCGAGCTGGTGCCGATAGACCCCTTGATTGCCCCGTCCCAAATCATCGCCGGAAAACCGTCGGAATCCGCCGGAAAACCGCCGACACTCGCCGGAAAACCGCCGGAACCGCCGGAAATTGGATTTGTGGGAAATTCGCCGGATCATCCGCCGAACGCACCCGGTCCAATCTGATCGGACTTCGGACGCCGCTAGGTGCCGAATTCGAGTTTCGAGCCACGAAACGGAAACCCTGGCCGTCGCCGATTTTCGACGACGCGAGGTATAATTTATTTTAATTTAATTATTTGAAAGTTTTGATTATTAGAATTGCATGCTAGGATTGGTGAATTGTGTGTTATAATAATATATATAAATGTAGATTTGATTAAGGATAAAAATATGAAATTTGTTTGATTGTGTAGTGTTAAAAATAGAAGTTATGAAACTAATTAGGGTTATTAAGTAATAATCATGATCTAATCAAACTAGCTTAAGTAGACTCGCTAGAATTGATATAGGTTGATGTGTGACGGTTGATGTGTGATTGTGTTGATTGTGCGTGCATGGTATAGGATATGTGATTCATCATGCGGGCGTTAGTTTTTAGCTTGATTGTGTAGGTACGGTGTAGGAGCTCGCCGCCTAGGCGCGTGGACCCGTTTGGAGCTTCTACCAGGTCCGTTTAGGACTCGTTCTCTGATTTACGCTACTCTCTTGTGTATTTGATTTATTATGTGCAGGACGAGTTAAGTGGCGTTTTATCGAATCCCACTTAACTCGGGCCATTTAGCCAACGATTTTTCGGATTAATAACCCTCGAGGATGAGATCCCTCGAGTTTGTTTTCGAACTTCAGATCCAGCTCACGTTGCCTTCGGGCCTATTGTATAAATCCCAACCCAGACCTATATATATTTATAGTTTTCGTGTTTTGGTGAGAGACTGAATGAGGGAAATCCGACTACCGTGCTACGCGAGCGGGCACGTGTGTGTTGACAGTGGGCTCTGGAATGGTGTACAAGCCGTTTCATTCCCGAGGGATCCTGACAACTCCACCTTTGAGTTCCTCAAACCCGGAGAAGTGTGGAGGTTCACGGGTACTGCATTGCAGCGCATGTCTAGACTTGTGGTTTCAAAGGGTACTGAAGGCGACTGCCTGAGAGTACTCGGCCTTCGTGCTCAAGGCCAGGAGTAATATGGAAGGTGCAGAGGGCGGATAGGAACGAGATTTGACGCGAGAAGCAATAGAGAAATGGCCGAGGCATGAGAATGTGAAAGATAGGGGGACGCTGTCGACCCGATGGCGACGGCTCCCGTATGTGCCCTGATGAGAGTTCTTGAGGAAGTATATGGTTTTCATTCAACAGGAGAGTTTGCTCTCCTGTGCCAGTTTGATATTAGTTATTTTTCCGGGCCGGTAACACTCGTTACTGACGGTTTTTCTATATATATGTAGGTGAGGAATGCGAGCGATGAAAGCTGTCGGGACTGTGGAGGAGCAGCACGGAATTGCGCACACATGTACCTGCCGCGTGTAACGTATGTATAATGATGGTGTGTTATTATTATGTAAATGATAATTTTGATGTGTTTGCGTGAACGCATTGCTTGTTATGAAACGAACTGATAAATATGAATGAGTAGGGAGCCTTGGAGTTCAGACTCGGCTCAGGTAAAAACGAATGAGATAATGATTGAATGTTATGATAGATTATTATGCGTTACTGTATTTTTATAAAATAGTATATATTTTCTTTTGGTTTTTCATTTATTATTTTGTCTTGTCTTTGCTTGTACATCATAGCATGCATGTAGGACTACGTTAGAACCCACGCATCCCATCCATGCATTTCATGTTTGCATCTCCATCTTGAGACACCGAGGGCAGATCCGGGTCGGCTTAACCGAACCCAGTAGATTAGCGAACGGTTCGGTCGCCGGTGACATTTCCGGGTCGGTTCACGGGTGAGCCGAAACGGGGTGTTACAGCAGGTGGGAGTGATGGGGGAAATGGGGCATAGGGGGGCGGGGTACGATGGGGCCGGGGATGGGGGACAAGGTGGTGGCGGGCAACGAGGAACGACGTAAGGCTCAGCAGGGCGACTGGGGGTAGACTAGGGTCGGGGATGGGGCAAGAGGGAGAGAGACTGGGCAAGCGGGGGAGATAGGGGTGAGGCTTTGCGGGGAGGCGGTTGGGGGCGTGGGATGGAGTAGCGGTGGGCAACGACGGGCGGCAGGGCAGTGGGTAGCATGGGGAAGATGGAAAATGTAGAGAAAATTGAAGGGGTAATTTAGATAATAAAAATTGATTTGCTCTTTACTCAAATTAATATTAATAAAATAAATTTTAAAAATATAAAATAAAATAAAATAAAAAATAATTTAAATAAAATATTCTAAAATAACTCAGGAGATAAAGAAGAGGAGACGATAACCGTTGAACTAATTTTTATCCAATCTTTTAGAATCAATCCAATTCAATAATTTCTTTTAAAATTAATTTAACATCCGATTCTAAAGTGGTATAGGACGGGTAGCAGACCGGTCACAATCACAATTCACGGGGAACGAAAGCGGTCACAGTTCGGGCCGAGCAAGTTTCCGAGACGGGGAAGTCCCGGCGAGTGCAGCGGTACCTTTCTTTCAGCAAACAACAACCGGTGGCAAAACTTTGGCGAGCAGCAGATCCTTCCTTCAGCGCCTTCACGGCGACAAGAAGGGGTCTCTCTTCTCCGGCGGCCCAGCAGCAAGGTGTTCCTTCTCTCCTTGGCAAGGCGATGGCACGACAGCAATCCTGGGGTGAAAAGCAGAGACAAGAGGGCGTGGTGAACAGTGGCCGGCTAGCCAAGATGTTGGGGTCCACCACTTCTGTTCCGGCTCCTTATGGCAGCACGTCGGCAACACTTCAACGCAACGCAGCTCCTTCACCGGTGGCTCCGGCGAGTGGAAATTTTAAATCTTGGGCAAGAATTCATGGCTGTGGGTGGCAACAATGGCACTCGGCAGCCACTATCAATGGTCTCGGCTAGCTACAACAAAGGACTGGACTTGTCTCTGACGCAGTGAGGCCAGCAATATGCCGGTATTCCGTGGCGGGGCTCTAGAATGAAGGGGCTCCAAGACAAGGTTTGCAGAAGGCCTCCGGTAGCAACTCCTTTGTGGCAACAAACAGCAATTGGTGGTTGATCATTTCAACAACGATGGTGGTTGTCGCGTGATGAAGGCAAAGAAGACGGCGGTGCGGTGACAACTTCTCTCGATAAGCAACGCTCCCGGCTACAAGATGACTTATCGAACTTCATAGCGGCGAGGGGTCCTTCCTCCGACATCTCTGCTTCCTTCAGAGGAGTGTAGCAGAAACAAGATGGGCAAGGCACGGCAATGGATCACAGTGGTAGTCGGCAAGCGGCAACATAAAGGCAGTGGTTGAACAGTGCTTCAAGATGGTAAGTGTCACGGGCCTGATTCAAGGACCAAAATTTTTCGCCCTAACCAGTCCGCGCGGCGTATTCTCGAACCGAGAACACCAGCCTAACACCAAGAATGCAGTCTTGAAGAGACTACGGAAGCCTGCACGCCAACACCAAACTCGTGTTCGGCCAACCTCAACACCCCCGAGGTTGCTGCCTTCAACCCTTCGCTCGATCACCCGTGTATTGGTACCGCACCAAACACCAACACAGCACTTCTGGCTACCGACACGCCTTGCCGATAGGCTGTTCCAGAAGTCAAACAGCACCCCACACAGCACTGCCCGATCGCCCAGCCAGCAACACGCCCTGGGTTCGTGCCGTCTGCCCTTGCTCGTCTCAGCACCAGTCCACTCTACTGCGTGCCTTGTAAACCTCGACCGCGACCTCGGATACAGAAGTTCCCTGCCTAAAACGACAGCCAACAAGCAAACCACAGATTACGGGAAAACACTTCCCAACCTTATATCATTCACCCGATCATAAGGATTTTACAAGCACTCGAATTCTCCTCTCAAGCACTTGCTCGGCTCGTGGACAGCCCCCACAGCCTCGCCCAATGTACCCACAAATACAATGGCGCACCAGAATTACTCCCCGAGTAACTCTATCCCCGATTGCCAACACCAGCAATCTAACAACGCGTACCTGGATTCCAGCAAGCCGATGGAGTTCCAGCGCTCACCACGAACACCGGCTGCAGCAACTCCACGCTTCTTTCTCACCAGCCGCACCACGCTGTTTTCTCCTCAAGGAAGACGACTGGAATCTCAGGAACTCTCCTCCTCACCGGACTCGATTCCACTCTTGATTCAGTCCCACGTCTCTCCTTAATCTGGCCTCTCAATCTTTCGATCTCTCCTCAATCTCCTGATCTCCTGATCTCCAGATCTCTCGAGCAACCAATTCCGGACTCGATCTCTCCTGATCCACCGACCTCCAGAGACTCGATCCTCCTCCTCCGAGCGTCCTCCTCTCTGAGTTCCGACTCTGAACTCAAGAGTCTTCTCTTTGGATCTGGCCTGATTCCTCCTGAATCACACGCCCTTTTTCAGCATAACCCCATGCATATATATATGCACCACGTCCTTCTGATTTCAGATAACTCCGGATCCTTGCATCCTCATCCACAATGATCTGCAATATCCACCGTATCCAGCAACCTAGCAGCACACCACGTCCAGGTTCTTCCCAACGG
Organism: Piper betle; assembly: GCA_033002965.1. Lineage (NCBI taxonomy): Eukaryota > Viridiplantae > Streptophyta > Magnoliopsida > Piperales > Piperaceae > Piper > Piper betle. The sequence continues at coordinate 74,568 of JAURVB010013490.1, read as the reverse complement.
CCTTGTGGTTATCTTCAGAAGTCTGTTGCAGCATCCACGTCTGGATATGGATCATATCTTCCACCAAGATACACCCCCAGCAACGTCCATGGATGTTTATCCCCAAACCGCCTTGGCTGCACCGCTGGTCCTCCCGTCTCGCCCGCCGGCTCGACCCCAGCACCGTCCAGACATGGCTCAACCTCCCGCAGCAACTCACCGACCAACTGCCAGCAATGGTTCACCAACATCGCCCTGAACCAGCACCACCGCTCGTGCATGCCCCTGCACTGTCGCGTTCACCAGCATCTGCCCGCTCGCGCGTCTGCGCGCACACCCGCGCGCGCCCGCTCGCGCGAACAGCAGCGCGCGCCATCGCGCGCCCGCGCACGCCCGCGCACCCGCGCGCTGCGCGCTCGCGCAGCAGCGCGCCTGTCGCTCCTTGCGCGCACAGTAGCGCGCACGACCCCGCGCTCGCCCGCTACAGTGCTCGGTACAGTTTTCCAGCACGGTTCCGCTATTTTGCTCGGTACTAGCGAATGCTCGGCACCCTACGCTGCGTACTCGGCTCGGTAGCCTGCTCGGTCCACGGTTGCACCACAACCTCGATATGCCGACCCAAACACCGATCAGCAACAACTTGAGGTTTCTTGACCTGGACTCGGCCACATGCTCGGTACACCAAATACCGACCCATGTGCCGACACCACTGCTGTAACTCGACGCCATGCTCGATCACACAGCAGCTCGTGCACCTCGGTTTGCAACCTGCAACTCAACACGGGTTAGCCTCCGTATGTTGTTTCAACCACTCGGATAGCCACCGCTACCCCCATCATGGACGCGGGACACCTAGGGACAACACCTAAACCCTAGTTCCCGGCACGCCCATGAATCACGTCTGTGACAGTAAGGCTCCGCTTCACGGTGGTGGCCTTGGACGAGTCCAGGAGCAAGGTGGCAAGCTGATCTTCGAGGCTTCGACTCGTAACTCGAAATTTGGTGGCTTAGCAGTAGGGTGGCATGGAGGGGGCTTCACGGTTTGATGACGAGAACTCCGAACAGAAGCGATGGCACTTCAAAGCAGCAAGGTTATCCATTTCCAAAGCTTTGTACCTACCGACCACCTTCGAGAAAATTTTCTTCCCTCTTTTCTCTTTAGCATAAAAAAAACCCTCTTTATTTTCCTTTCTTCTTTAACTTACAGACACCACACCTAGCGGCCGATTTCGCGCAATATTGACCGATTTAAATCGGATTGACAGTTATTTGATTTAAAAAATAACGTGAATTGGTTCGGCTTGAATCGGTCCTCGAATCAGCCGATTTTGGCCGACTGTGGGGAGGCGCAGGCGACTGGGGGGCCTGGGGTGGGGGCCAACAACGGCGTGGGATGGGACGGCGATAGCCAGTGGCGAGGACGAGCGGCGAGGACGAGCGGCGAGGAGGCAACAGGGCCGGGCGAGCTGCGAGGGCGGCTTCGGGGCAGTGAGGCGGGGCGGGGCGAGCTGTAAGGGCAGCTTCGAGGCGGCACGATAGGGTGCAAGGCGAAGAGGGGGGTGCAACAGGGCAATAGGGCGGCGACGGGGTGAGACAGGGGCGAGGGGGGGAGCGCAACCGGGCGACAGGGTGGTGGGGTAGTGGCGACAACAGGGGAGAACGATGGATGAAAAAATAACCCACTAATTTTAATTAAGTTGAAATTTTTGTATAGTACGATTTATGTCGATTCAACTGAACCGATTCTTGTCCGATTTAGACCGATTTCGATTTCAATTCCGACTCCTTCGAAAATCGATTCCGATTCTTATTCCAATTTTTGCAACCAGACACCCCTTCTCTATTTTTGTTTTCTCTTGACATTCATCCTAAAAGTACAATACATGACATTTATTCAAAGTGTTGACATTTTTTTGGATTCGGTTCATTGGTGAACTAAATCAAAGATGCTATTTGCTTAATGTATTTAATTCGATTAGTCGACCTAAATTTAATCACGATATCTCAAAATGGTAATGCAAACATATAATATATGGATGAGATATTTAAGTTTTAACATTGTTCTAAATTAATGAAATAACATGCAATCATACAAAATAAAACAAACACACAAAAAGTTTAAAAAATAATAATTTTTAAAATAAAACAATATATATATAGGTGTGAATCGGGGAGGCGTCAAGACGAAGATTGGGGAAGAGGAGAAAGGTATCGGGGAGGGTTTTAGGTGGGAATTTTATGAATAAAAGTTGACTCTACTCCGACTTGAATCAAAAATAATAATTAACTCCTAATAAATTTTAAAAAATCTAAAAAATGTGAAAAAATACCATAAAATATAATATACTTTATAACATCAAAATAACATATTTTATAACTAACAACTTACTCAAACTGCTATATAACACATCTTAATATATTATTCGGTCTTAAAATAATTCTACGATTAAATATTAAAAAATAATAATAATTACATACTGTCATATATTATGATAACTCATTTCTCATTATTTTTTGATGTTAGCGTGTATTTGGATATATTTAACATTCATCGCTCATAACCTACGAGTGGCCTCGGCTCGGCACATGGGTCATGAAATTAACTCAAGTCGAATCAATAATTGAATCGATTGGTTTGCTAATGTAAAACTCTGACACGAGTCACATGTTTTACAATTTTTGGTTCATCGTTTCAACCCCTAACATCTTCACCGGTCCTTATCCTCTCATTCTTCTTATCTTCTTCTTTGGATTTTAAAACTATTGTGGACTATTTCTTTGAGTGATAGCTAGCTATGAAGGCATGGGATTCGACTAGGAGTTTGATCCTAGGGTTTGGACGAACAATATATATATATATATATAATCATTCTCCATCAATAGTGTTTGTATTAATTATGTGTTTTGGGATTCAATATCTACAACAACAACATTAATATGATAAAAAAATTTACAAAGATTAATCATCAATAGCCCACGTGGGTCATACCTAAATCATTTATAAATTTATTATTGATGTATCGATTACGTCAATTTTCAAACAATAATTTTAAGTGCGAACAATAGTTTCTATTAATTGGTTGCTTTTACCAACGTTGTATTCCTCAGAGTTACCCCGACAATAATTTCTACAAAATATCTTCTATTTATGAATTCTAACATCCAACACAATACGTTTAAGTCATCAATAATATAATATAATTGTCCAATAAATATAACTAATCAATACTTATAACCTTCAAAACACACACACACACACTTCTAAAAGAAATAAATTTTGGTGAAAAATGATTATAAAAGGTGTGACAATTAAAAGTGAAAATAAATAGTACAATCATTAGAAATGACAATAAAAAAGGTATAAAAAATAAAAAATATAACTGTTAGAAGTGAAAATAAAGGCCCAACAATGAGAAGTGCAACTATTAGAAATCACGTTTAATATATTATAATAAATTGTGCGAGACCTAGAGAATGAATAAAATGAGGAACAAAATTATCAAATTTCTTGTGTTCTTCTTTTACCTGCTTTATAAAAATCTATCCAAATTCGTAACAGGTCTTATTAGGAAGGCTTTTAATTATTTTTGACATATGCAAGTGTACATGTATAATTTAGGAGTGCCTATCCATTAGATTTAGTCGAGTATTTGACTAAACTAAACCCATTATTTAAGCAAATTTTATGAACTAATCCCCATATTTACCATTAAGGCAAAACCCAACCCAACCATTTATTTAACAGATGTCCATTTAACTTTTGAAACTACATACTTGAAAAAAAATATTCAAACTAAATAATAATAATATATATTCTATAAGGTTATGGTCAGTAAAAAATATCAATAAAATATTAGATAATTCTATCAATAAGTATTAATTTTAAAAGTTAATAAAGTATTAATATTTATAATTAAAATTATAATATAAGAATCGTGTATTGAGTATATGGTACCCATTGCTCTATTACTAAATCCGATTATTTATAATCAGGTATCCATTACTCTCAAACTAAACATTATTAATAATTATCTAAAACCTTATTATTAGGGTTCGGTTGGATCAAACCTTGTTGACACCCGACCCAATAGGCATCCCTAGCATAACTAAGCTTTCAAGTTTCAATCGGTGTGTGAAGGTTTTCTCATCTAGCCTGGAGTAGGACACCACATCGCTAATTTTGAGCACTTGGCACAGCCCGGCCAAGTCTGGGGCCAAAAAAATAAAATTTTTTAGCGTCAAAATAATAATAAAATCTTTAGCCTTTCCTTTTTTTCATACAATCGGCCGAGACGGCGACCCTTTGCTATTGGACGGGGCCGTACTGGGTTGGGTGGGCCTGAAGCAGTTAAACTGAATGGGTCGTTGTTCAAAAACCAGGCCATCCCATTGATCTCATTGTTTTGCTTTCTAACTTCTAAAATTTAATATATGACAATCGTTTTTATTTAAATAAATATTCAATTTAACTAAAGATATGTCTAAACTATATACTCGATCATGCCCAACACAGAAAGCTAAAAGCCTAAAATAAAACTCATAAAATGAATCTCCATACATGGGTGACAGATTTTAGTGTTCTTCTTCTTCAATTTCTTTCAACACCGCCTGACATGGCCCATGGGAGTTGGTGTCATAGTTTTCAACTCCGGCGTCCGACCGCTCTCTCCCTGTACGTACGTCAATGGGCACCCACATGAGGGCTCAATATGCATGTGCAGCATTCATTTCAATCCGTGGCCTTTGTTCGCATCTATCCTTCCCAGTAATTGCTAAGACACAAAAAATGGCGAACTGCTTCAACTGCCCCACGCAACGAGAGAAACAACCCCACGTCCAAGGGCGATCCTTTCTACCAAACTATTTGACTTGTTGCCATGTTGTCGCTTCAGAGCTTCTCCATACATGACTTGCATGCAAGCTGTTGCCATGTTAAACCCAGATCAGTGGCACCATTTAACAACAGACCTGAGCACATAACTATTCATTCATTAGTGCCAATATATATTTACCATAACCAATGTATGCTTTGTATATATGAAAGTCCAACATGCCTTACAATCTTTCCAGTGACCATTGATTCCTCCACTAGTCAGTGCTGCTAGTAGTGCAATTTGGTTGGAAATTACTTCCAATGCATGCAGAGAAGGACGACTTTAATCTTGTATTTTTCTTCAATGAGGTATGAACTTTTGCTTCAAACTCAAACGCCTTCACATGGAAAAGAACATTCAGATCATGTGTTGACTAACGGGATTAAATTAAGTGAAGGACCATGTCTGGAGTAGAAGAGAAGGGATATATTGGTTGGGCAATGTTAGGTTTCATGAATTATGCCTTCTCGATGATTGATTGACACTAATACCACTCATTCCTTTCTTCCTTGATTTCCTGCTTTGTTTAACATATCATCCTCTTTTGCTTGCATCATTTTAGATTTGAAGTGTGGGATATAGATTCTCTCTCATTAAATTAACATAAACCATTTCTTGGCTTTAAGCACGTAGCATTAGCACTTCATAGTGTTTTTTATGAGTTAACCAAACAAGATGATGACATTAACTCTTTTAATCAATTATCATCTACTGTTTAACAATTAATTCTTTCATTTCTGTCGCAAAGTAATGCATGTAACTACTGCAATTTATCGTATATTTAATTCATTACATGTATGGCCGACCCATGAATAAAGACTCCACTGTTACTGGTCACCACGATTGATTAGCAAAACAGTACTCAACCATTTCTCGTAGTTAACTTAATTAATCTCTCCATTGATTAATTAAGCAGTCACTAAAAACTAAATCTGAGCTAAGCATGGGAGCTGTACATTCAAAAGTGAGTTTCGTTATTCGGACTGAATATATATATTGCCAATATATAATGCAAATCAAATTAATAAACTGGGAATCCGTTCAAACAATCAATTAACTCTTCATTTGTAGCGGAGAATAAAATTGTATACAACCAATTGTATATGTGGTGTCTTACAAACCGCAAACGAAGATAAGAAAAAGGTCAAAATTATATGGTTTTTTACCTGGGCTATTTCTTGGCACTTGGTAGTGAAATGCCAATAAATTTTAGTTTGGCTTTTCATCTATGTATATATAGAATTTGGAGATGCATAGGAACTTACTTAAAGATGAACGTGTAGCAAGGCAATAGTGAATGACTGCCAATAGTTTCAATATGGTTCATTGAATTGGCCAAATGGATCATTTTTACATCACAATTTGTTTGAGTAGAGGTGAAGAAAAGTGGGGAAATTTTTAGTGGTAAGCAAAGAATTTTCTTTCTATCTTTTTAATGGAATAGCCGGCCCCGCGTTTTATATCCCATGATTTGTTTTGTATAGTTTTTATCCGTCATAGCTTTCATGTCATGGGTGTAAATTGTTTGATGGATTATCGTTGTTATTAGTTATCTCTTACAATGAATAGAGCTCCTAATATGGATTTTTTTCATTTAAATAAATATTGAAAAAATTCGCAACAATAGAGTAACAAATTCATATATATCACATGCAATTAGTCACTCAATCATTGATTAACATGAACATCCGAAGTAATTATCAACAAATTATACTTCTAGAGTGATTCTAGCATCAAGACAAGCTAAATATTAATGTTGCTCAAGATCTCTGCGTGCATTAATGTAAATATATTTTTTTGTTCAAATAATTTTGATGCAAGCAAGTTCTTCTTTTAAACATGATCATGTGCAAGGGAAAAGTACTGTAGTGTTTTAGTTCAAAAGGGATTGACGAAATAAGAAATCCAATGATCATTTACAGATTATTGTCATATTACACTGCCCATGATTTTCACATATATAAAATACATATTTTGCAGTAACTTGGTATCTTGTAAGCAGTCTTTGCAAGTGCTAGACAGTGTATATTTGCACTATATGATTGTTGATCACATCAAATTTGTTAACATAGAAACTGAAACCAAACAAAGGCCCCTTTTTCTTAGCTCACTGCTTTCAACACCAGCTCCCTCATCAAAACAATCAGCTTCTTCCTGATGAGTACTAGTCCTTTCCTGCAACAACACAACCACCGAACATGTAGCTACTCATTTGATAATCAAATAAAACCAAAAATCAAATTGAATTTCATAGCCATCAAGCTAAAATCAACAGATTGATGAACTGATTCTTTATATTCAAATTACCTGCCGCTCTGACTCGCCAATTTTTTTGCTCACATCAGTACTTTCCTCAAAATACTTCATTTCACTAATCTGATAATCATGGTTGCAACACGAGTTGTCAAAATATTGATCTCGTCACCGATTTTAACAAAGAAAAATAATATATCATCCCTATATATGCTGAGAATTTTAGATGACCTTAGGACTATTGACAGGAGAAGTAGCAGTGTCTTGTAGATCGTCATCTTCAAAAGCACCTGATCTGCTCCTCCTTTTCTTGAAATTCAGTTTCTTGCAGCTGCTCTTAGGTCCCAGCCACATCTCCTTGTTCTTGGTTACATGCCATGTAGCAGTCATAGATGCAGCATCTGATATCAACGACGACGACCCACCATGGCTCCATGAACCATCTTCCTTCTGGTCTACTGATGTAATTCCAGCAGTAACGGGTTGGGAGAAATCTTCCAAGTAATAGGTCCAACTGCTCTCCTCTGGAGATTCTTCTCCATTAGATGGCTGTAAAGAATTACCTTGGTCCTCAGGTGAAGAAGAGCTACGACCCATTATAGATCAGAAAATAAGTGATCGATTGAAACAAGAATTAGTGAAGGAAGAAAATGGCAAACAGTGATCGTTGCCCAGCTTGAGGAACGAACAGAAGGGTTTATATACAGACATGTAATTGATTGATAGAATGATCCGCAAAAGAGTCAAAAGTTGTGACAGTGCCCAACCACCAGAACTAAATATAAAGAAAAGTGGGGAGGGGACTTTTTAGTTAGAGGAAGTTGAAATGGCAGTTGAAGATGAAGCTCTCAAAACGGTTACATGTTAACATGACATGTTCAATATTTATTTCTTGTAATAGCTAAAACAACAGTATAGACGACATATAAATACTTATAAATTTGTTTTTATGCTGATCCTGTTCAAATCAATGGTTCAAAATTTTTTCGAGGGATGAAATTTGTGGTCCTTATTATCAACCATAAGCCTTATAAATAAATAGGAAGAAAGGGATAGATAAATGGGGTAGTTTACTATTAAAATTTTTTCACAAGTTAAATATTCCAATATTAGCTACTTTTGTGCATATAATTACAAGACAAATCAAACGCAATCAATTAAAGATCCCGTAGAGCCGCGATTCTTTGGATGGTAGTGAGACACATGACAAATAGTGAGGTAAGGTATGTTACATTGCTAGAAGACGAAAGTGGAAGAGATAAAACGCTAACATGATTTTTAATGGTAAAGCGTGTTCAGCCGTCTTCTTCTCTGTCCCAACCACACTTGGTGCCGTCTTCTCTATCTAATCAGTTGAAAACTGACATCTCCAACCGACCAAGAACAGTCGACTTTGGGTGGGAAAGGTAGCACCGATCATCTTATAGAATAAAATGGCGTACAAGAAGAGAAAATGCTGGTGTGAGGGGGAGATGACCATCTTGTCTAAGGAATATAAGCAAGCTCTTATGATCTTCAAAATTATAGGTTTTTATCATTTGTAGGTTTGGTTTCTCCAAGGTAATAAAATAAAAAAAGTAGTTCATGAACCCCATATGTACGTCATGCAACCCTAGTATCTTGACCTAGCCACACTCTTAATTAATATATGCATTCATTTTCAGAGAGGAAATTAATTTTTTATGTAGGCTTTTGTAATGCCAGTCTCTGGGAGCATCAAACACAGCTTGACGCCCATAGTTTGAATGAGTCACAAGAGCATAACCCCTTCTTTTTAAAGGTATGACCACTTCCCATTTCATAACAGGAGGCCATGTTGCAATGAAAGAGGGATTAAAGGAACTTATCATGCACTGGCTAGCTATCATACAGAAGCTTACATTTCAAGATTGAAACTATTGTCGACCATAATATTCGAATTAGCAAGGCATTTCCCAGCATCATGTTGAGACAATTACTAAAACATTCTGCATTCCAGAGCAAGTAGTTCCTCTGGCAGAATTGGTAGGTAGATTCTGCGACGACTCTGCGAGAGTTCACCAAGGATCCATTAATCTTTGCCGGTTTTATGGACAATTAGCTAGGTGCCCACTTTATGTCAAAAAGTCGAGTTTGCATCAATTTTAGCGCTCAAATGTCAGAAGGATATTGATTATCAAAGATTGAAGTTATGAACCAGCAATGGAAGAATACATGCCTCAAATTGTAACATCAACTTGATTCCTTGTAACATGGTTTGGTTGGCTGCACGAGTCTATGGTCGTTGGGACTCTTTTTAACCGTTTCTTATGCAACTTAGAAACCAATTCCCTTTTGCTTCTCCTTTTGACAAAAAATTGAATCAGAAATTACTATCCAGCTTATCTAAAGAGAACTTCCAGATATGAGTTGAAAGCCAACTCAAAACATGTCAACAATTTCCTCGATGAAGCTGGTATTTAGTAATCACCATTGATGCCTGCCTTCTAGATCTGCATTTTTCCAATTCAAACACACTTACATACCAAGAGGAATAGCAAAAATTCTCCGCCAGTGCTATGTAGGGATGTATCAATTCGGGAAAATATCATCAACCAATGTCAACAACCTCTATCATTGATGCTCACAGTGACGTCCTCCACCAAGGATTCCCAGCCTCATATAAACATTTCCCATCATCCCAGGATATTTGGCAAGCCTGAAGACCAATAGCAACACTCGGTTCTTTCCCATGGCAGGAAATCCAAGTCTGAACAGCCTTTCCTCTCTCATCCTCAGAACAAATGCCTGTCATGCTTTTCCCAAACGGGTTGATCATAGGATCTACCAATTCCGCAAAAGAAGCAGGCATGTACATGGAATCTCCCACCAATGGAGCACCAATAGCCGCTAATTGTGCACGAATCTGCATCCAATTCGCTCCTGTTAGACCCACATTTATATGACATTAAATATAATCCAATGACACCAACATCAAAGGAAAGAAAACCGTTTTGGGGTCAGGTTCAGTGCTGGTATTTGCAAATTATCTTTCACAAGTTGTGAAGGCACACATATTTGATGAAAATGTAATGATCATATTCATAAGAACATAGTGAAAATCATTGTGTTCTCAACCCAATTGTAGACATGAAAAATTCTTGCGAGGGATGTAACAAAAATAATAGAAAGTCGCCTCAGCAAAGAAAGCCTAGTTTAGGAATGGAAACTTAAGTGAAGATGACCAAACATTTACAATCAATGAAAACATCAAAATAAAACATGATCTAAATAGCTTGAAACAGAACAATAATGAGCCCACTACACTCCATTTTACACTCATTCTGCATGCTTAATCAAATTCTTACATACAACATATCAGAAGTTGGCCATAAAAAGGCTACATAAGAACTTAGTCAGTTTACTCACATAGGGATCTTGGATTCAATACTCAAACCAAATTTAGATAACAAAAACAAAGACACGTCAGAAAACAAAAAATAGCTTTCTTGCGGAAATAGAAAGAAGGTCAAAAGGTCAAAACACAAGCACAAAGAAGGGAAATAAGTCAAGTACCTGATGGGTTTTGCCAGTCAAGAGGTTAATCTTACATTCATAAGCCACGTCTGCTCTGGGCCATCCACAGTCTTCAATGCAGTAGCTTTTCTGAATGGCTGCACTAGGCCACGGAACCTCCTTACATTCTAGCACTTCGAGTTCACAGAGATACCATCCCATTATAAAATCTGAAAAATACAAAAATGTCCCAAGAATGAATACCATGGCATTGGATTGCAGACAAGGATCTAAAATCGACCCATCAATTCACATAAGGAGATATTGCCAAAGTAAAGTTTGTACCTTTAGAAACAACTCTTGGAGCAATATTCAAAGGCCTCATATAATGAGATAATACTCCAAGAGGCACAGGAGCTGCAGCAAGAGCAAGATAAAGCTTTTTTACCTGTTTTTCCTGCCATTAGCAAAAATTATATATAAGAAAAACATATCATAATATCAAGAGTTAAATTTTAGAAAGTCAAAAAGAGAACATATTAAATATACAAAATGGAAAATCTTAAATACTAACCAAAGACCCAGTAATGCAATAAATGAATTGATGAATTAAAATTTGCTAATAAAGTCAATAAAAGGAGCTCATATATTGTGAAAGTTTTCAAAACAAAAAGGGTGTCTGAGAGTTGAAAATATCTTCTAGGGTGCTACGAGAAAAAAGAAAAATAGAGTGACGTCAAAAATTAAAAAGCAATCAGATGATATACATGTAAAGAAGTGCAAAAGCCGCTATAATGCCAACATCCAGTTGATGGCCAAAACTTACTCTTATCTTCCCATGAAAAACAGAGCAGTAATCCTTAGTCCTCGCAAAGACAACACTGCCAAATGGAATGGATAAAGAGATTAGTCAGCATTGCAAAATAATGTTTCACCCAACTAATAAGATGATAATAACCAGGATATCACGAACCATCCTTCAGTGCAATTATCAATCTGATGAGTAGTTTTTAAGGGTTCCATAAGTGCCAAAGCACGGGTAGCAAAAGTAGCACAACTTTCTTCTATGTTATCTGTCGTTCCGCCTACCTGCATAAATAAGAAGCCCCTGTGAATATTCAGAAAAGAGGTTGGCCATTGAGGGAATGGTTATCACATGTTTTACATATCAAATTTCTTACAAATGAGTGTGTTGTTTGGAGAAGAGAGTGTCTAATCATAGATGTTATAAAAATTACTTACTGAAGTTCCGGCAGGTTTGTCAAGGACAACATAAGATTCTGCCACTGCAATTATTCTTGATTTCCAATCAATTTCGTAAGACCTAGATAACAACTTACACCAGTTATTTCCTTGGGACTGAGATATGCCGTGGACATCAAATCACTAATTTTGAGATTAAACTCAGTTGCCTTTCTATAAATTTGTTTTCCACAAGTAAATACTACTAATTGCAACACAATGAAAACCAATCTTGATTTTAGCGAGTTCTAATGACAGAGAAACCAACAATGCCAACTCTAAAGAAAGCATAGAAAAGGACCACACATCAGTGATTTATAACGCATACACAAATAGACAAGAACACTCAAATCAATGATCTCCTTAATTCGTGTGAGCAGAAAGTGAAATGTGCATCACATGTTTGCTTGAAGAAGAAACCAGTAAGCTAGAATGCAACAATACTAACCACACACCTTGGAAAGCGCTTTGGATGCACATGTACACGCAAGTAAGTACCAGCCTCAACATATTCATCAGGACTTGTAATTCTAAAGGTCTTTTGTGCTTCTCGCACAGTCTTCCCTTTGATGGAAACTCTTCTCTTGAGAACTGAAGGAGCAGTTACTTCTTTGAATATGCGATTCTGCTCAGGAGTGGCCGTTGAAGGAGGCTCAGGACATACTAATGCATAATATACAGCCCCAAACTCAATAAGATCTGCAACAAACCTTAAAAATCCAATACCGATTACCAGGTTGTGCTAAAATTTGTGGGAAACCATACAACAGGACAACGTACTTAGCAGAAAAGAAAAAAGAACAATACTCACAAAGGAGGAAGCCCTAAAGATTTGCAAATATAATGAAGGACTGGACCCCCTTCCAATACAACAAGATGTTCAATCCTTGGTGGGCCATTCTGAGATGGACATGGAAGCAAGCGAGTGTACTCAGGATATCTGCAGCCAAGCCCAAGTGTAGGATGATGATAATAATAAAATGAAAACAAGCCAAGAAAAAAAAGCTTTTAAAAGAGAAATGGATGAGGTTGGCCATCAAAAAATAGTGCCGCTACCGAAACACATTGCCAATAGATTGTACTGCACGGCTTAGGAGAATGATGCAAGCAAATCTTTTTAAAGACAATGAACGGGTACAACTTGAAACTTAACACTTCTATAAATGAAGAATGCAGAAGGGGGAAATAAAGATTATGCCACAAAAATCTAAGTCAATGCAATAATTTCATACTGCTTCTGCTAAATAAAATATAAACATTCCAACAAAAGATAGCGTCGCCAACAAAACTCAAGCGAGTAGATTCAGCAGTCCAGCTTAGCATAATGACGCAAGTAATTGTATTGGGGAGAGAGCTAAGACATTTGCATACAAAGCTAAAACATTCAATCTATCACTTCTTCCCTTAATATAAAAAATTCAGAAAAAAAACTTCCAACTTGAACCATAAATAGCACAGTTCATGACAATTTCACACTGATCATACAAAAAAAACAAAAAGCAGACTACGACATTAACATCAACAATACAGAACAACTGTCCCAACTTCTATCAAACAAAAATCAGATTAAGAAGCCAGCTTACACCATCTACAAAAACAATAAAAAAAACATATGTGGAAAGCATCAGTCGCAAACTAGAAGAAGATAAATAAACCAAGAGGCAATACACATCAGAAGAGCGGCCGAGGACATCCGAACCAACAGCTCCGGAGGACGTAGGAGGTGCAGTGCCGGCGGGAAGCGACGAGGCGCGACACGGGGACCTTTGGCGGGTGCCCAGAGGAGAGGAAGTGAAGAGATATAAGATTTTGGATCGAAGGGGATGGAGAAGGAGGAACTTGGACGCTGCAGGAGCCCAGGAGGCGGCCATGGCCATGGAGCTCCGCTGCTCCGCTTCCAAGAGCTGCGGCGAATATCTGCACCGGACACGTACTAAATGCCTCGGACTCGGCAATAAGTAAACAACTAAGAAACTTAGACAAACGGTCATGGTCATAGGCACGAAAAAGGTAACTGTCCGATAAACGTCCGAATGATATTGTCCATGGCCATGTTGCACAGCAGTTTGACCACATGTACGGGCGAAATGCCTTGATTCTGAACTCGGTTTTGTAGATGTTTTATTGTATGTATATATTTTATATTTCTTTGATTATGTTTTTTTTTTAATTACGAGAAACTATTATCATATTATGTTAAAATATAATTAGATATGCTCTCATCTGTTTAAGATTATTGTATTGTTTGTTCAATGCTAACTGTACCCAACACCCCTACACATTGTGGCTTCTTTAAAAATTGTGAAGTCGATTTAGCAACATCAATATATTTTAATCAATAATTTTGTATTGAAAATTGACCATAGGAACTTATTGAAAGCAAAAGAGAGAAAATTAATGTTAGGATGACATTTCAGGACACCTTGATATCAATGTCATCGTTCATTTTTCAAACAATCAGATAGAACTTGAGAGACTACTTTGTTCCCTTATCAAGATCACTGTGGTAATCTTTTCAAATACCTCACAACCTAGGCATCTTCCCATGAGATGAAGCAAAGTCGGCAGATGAGGTACCCTTAAATCATCTTGATTTGTAAGCTAAAGCCATGAGCTTGTTCACCTATGCCTTCACAATAAAGAAATTAAAAATAATAATAAAATTGCACTTCCTTGATCAGCCTGCAATGAAAAGCACCCGCCAAAATATTGGCGGCTTCAATGGGGAAACATCTGCTACTCCGAAATATGAAATTATTTGAGCAAACTATGAACTATGAGTAAACAAAAATTACACGCTCCATTTCATTAACTTGCCACAAACTACAAAGTATGAAAGCGGAGAGAACTGCCTTGAGCATCATAGATTGACAAAAGCATTCTTAGCAAAATTTTAATAAAGCTCTAAGCAATCGCAATCCGCACATCCTCTAATCTATGCAAAAATCTTGTTCACACATGCCCATATGATCTAGAGCCAACTCTTTATGCTTTGTCGTGTCTGTATGTACAATGAAAGGGCAAGTTGACAATCAACCTTGAGCATTTGGCGTGCCCTCTTGAGGCCTGAAGAAGTTCTTAACAGCCTCTTCCTTCTCATCGATGAAATCAAAGAAGCTAATTAAAGCTTTAGACCAGCTTGCTTCAGAAGTTGAAACCAGATTAGATGATGAAAACCGTTGCTCTCTCTGGTATCGAACATATTGCCGAATTGCTCTATGAAGGAAAACCACAACAGCAGCAAAGGTAGCAAAGCCGCAGAATATGAACAGCCCTTGGAAACATTTCAAGTGAAGCTGGTCTGGCTCCGAAGAATATCCTCCTTGTGTAGCACATTTTTCTTTACAGAGCCAGTTGTCATGAATTTTCTTAAGTTCATTGGTTTCTGATAGTTTGAGAATGGCACTGGACAGGTCAATAGCAAGAGGAGAATCTCTCTGAAATGCCTGCTCATGGGGCAAAATGTCTTTACAAATTATCCACAAATTTATGTCTTGTTTGTGAAGTGACAAGTATTATTCAGATATGAACAACAGGATAGGAAGGATCACTTACAAATCCCCAGCCGCTCTTGGTGAACATCTGCCCGATAATTGTGAAATCACTTTGCTTTTTCAGGAATAGTTCAACATAAGGTAGCTCGTCAACTATTGCAGCCACACCTCCACTACCTGTTCCCAATCTCAGCGCCTTCTCGAATTCTTGAGGATTTTTAAGGCTAACCAGCCGTGATGCAGGTATATTATAAGAATCTTTCAAGTAACCATAGGCAAAAGACCCCACTTGGTAGCCAATACGCCCCTTGCTTGCAATTAAGCTATCCATGTCGGTGATGGTCGATGAAAGCTGCCGCACGGTAAGTATGGAGGTCAAGCTTGCAGTGTAGCTTGAAGTAATCACCAATAGAAGAAACAGCCACACCATCATAACCATTTTACCAAGCACACTCAGAGTAGATTCTTCTGCAATAGATATTACATGTCAGTTCTATTATCTGCAGCAGCTGTGAGGAACATTTCAACCAGACACTAACAAAGAAATTACTTAGTACACTAGTGCTCTATAATCACCATCCTTGAAACGCTAGGCTTCAATATAGTGCTGGTAGGAAAGACATGTTTGAACACAGGGCTGGCTATATTATACTAATGCGAAGCAAAAAAATTCCAAGGAATGGTGCAACATTCGAAACAAAAAAACATTTTTACAATCACACAACGACTCACACTACTACCAAATGAACTGGACACTAATGCTTTAACTAACATAAATGAACTTTAAAAACAAATCGAAGCACACACAAGCTAACATCTTTGCTTACGCTGTGTATTGAACAGAGTTGAGAAACTAAACCTGAAACAAAAAGAAGCAACGAGGACAAATATTAATATCAAGAAATAATGTTAATGTAAAGAAAAAGAAAAATTATTAAAACAAGGGTAAAAGACAACAATGCCATCATCACCCTCTAGTTTCCCAATGTGAGGGAGGGCTTGAATTTCCCAATTAATATCCAAAAGGTGTTGGGAGCATGGCTTCCAAAATAGGATACATGCAATAACAAATAGCAAGATTTTGGATGGCAAAATGATCTTCTTGACGCCAATCCTCCTTTGTCCAGGCTTGAAACCAGCAATGCCCAAGCATTGGCAAAGTTACTATAGTTCAATGATTGAATTATATCATCAAAATTAAGAGGGATAAAACCCTAACAATCTGAGTCCTGTCACTCTTCAGAAGTAAAAATGCCTAGTTGAGTAGCTTGTTCACAGTGACATTAAAACTTGGAAAAACTTACAAAATTGTAGTAATAAGCTGACGCTTTGGTGGCCCTCGAAAATGATCATTTACCCTGTGCTCAAGAAGCCAAATAACTCCCCCAATTAGAAGGAATGATCCTGCAGTGGCACACCACAGCCCCACACTGAATGGTTGAAGAAAAACCCAAGCATTTGACTTAGATGTCTTAACGGGTAATACAACAACAAGACCAGTAGCTGTATAGGGCTGAGTAAAATCTACAATTTTTGTCCTGTTCGTAACAATGGTAATGTCTCCTACCGCTCCATCAAACACCTAAAAGAGGGATAAAGAGTGTCAATTAATAAAATTTAAAGAGTCATAGTAGTGAGATAAAGAGACTTTCTTACTGAAAGATTCTATGTAAGTGGTTTGCCAAACTCACATCTTCAGAGACTAGCCTCACCAGCTCATCGTAACTGGGGTTAATTAGCCCATCTCCAAATGGGACAAATTTATGAGGAATATTGTAAGAAATATGTTTCAAAGCTGCTTCAAACACATCAATACTATATCCTTCTATCTTATGGGTATCGTTGTTTTCAGTCACAAATTCAGTAAAGCTAGATCTCCTTGGCACACCAATTCTTAGTGGCTTATTATCATTTGCAATCTCCCAGCCACGAGGCTTTTCCATGTTTTCGCCAGGCCATACAACATTTCCAAGACGCTGGTTTTGACTAATATAACTGACAGATTTCTCTCGTAAAACTTCTGGTGGTTCAGTTGACAAACCTGAGTAATTTGACCAATAACCAATTGTTTGGAAGGTTCTATTATTGATATTGAAAATTTTGTAAGAACTGTTTATGAGGTTTCGTTCTGAATCAAATTGCAACCTCCCTGTGAGACCATCAAAGTCTGTTTTCCTTAAGTGATCAAGCAGAATTGGTCCACCATCAAAAACTTTGAGCCTTTCCAGCTGGATTGCTGATTTTACTGTCTCATTTAGTTTGGTATTCAACGAAAAGGAAATGTTCCTTCCATCATTCAAATACTCATTAATACCAATTGCAACTATCCAAACTGCATCATAAGCAAAAAGCCCATATGCATTCAAGCCATGTTTTACCATGGCTTTCCTACGCTTTTCCTTCCATCTTATTAAGAAATTGTTCATTTTATCTGATGCTGGAACATGTTGACAAAAGCCAACAACTCCTTCAAGAGAATCTAATATTGCTTTGTCATATGACCTGGAAAGATCTAATGCAGCCGCCAGCCAATCTGATGCAAACCAGGCGTAGTTTTTAACCATCATGTTAAGCTGTCGGGCTACCTCAAAAATCATGAGTCCAGTGTCAGGATTTGCATGGACAATATATACACGAGGCTCAGTTGGATAATATTTTCTCAGCACATTTAAAATCTGATTGCGACTTGCTCCAACAGGCAACCCAATCTTAAAATGAAATCTTTTTCTTTTCTCAGCAAGTTCATTTTCCAAAATGAAACTCCATTTCTTCCATAGTCATCATCCACAAAAATGACTACTATCTCCTTCCAATCATAGTAGTCTAATAAGCTTGCCATGGCAGCCATTTGATGTGCATCACTGAAAGTTGCCCTGAGGAAGTAAGGGAACTGGAGGGCAGATAGAGTCGGATCAGTGGCAGCAAATGAGATAAGTGGTACCTGGAGTCCAGTAGCTACGAAAGACATCATATGAGCAATTGGAGACGCCTGTGGGCCAATTATGGCAACTACGCCTTTATCAAGTAGCTTCAAAGCTGCAAACAAGTGCTCAAGTTATCAGAACCAATCAAACTAAAGACATTCCATTGTAATCTCTCCCTAGAATTCAACTAATAGGAATACATATGGCACTTATGGAGAGAAAAATTTGCACTTCTTATTTGAGAGTATGTTTCTTTCAGTAAAAAAGGTGTTAACAAGAAAGCTACACTCATATGAGATGGCCAATGAAGCATTATGAAAATCATGTTCTAACACAAGGATGTGACTATGTCGAATGAGAACTCATTTCGTTACCTTTGAGGGATCCTATAAAAACGCTGCAATTTGAACTTTCCATCAATAAATTTAGCTTGGTTCCGCCAAGAACACTTGAATCCTCATTAATATCATCGACAGCTAAATTGATGGTGTCCTTTGCAACTTCACCAATTGCTGAATTATAAGTTAGAACTGCACCAATGTTTACCACAGCAGGTCTTTGGCAGTGGACTCCAATTGACACGGTCAGAACAAAAATAAGAAGAATAAATTCCATGGGTGAACTTCCAGCCAAATAGATCCTCTGTTCCTCTAAAATATGCAACCTTAAACCTCCATATTTAGTATCCTTACAAAATCTAACAGGCAGCACTGGCATGGCTTGCTCCTAATTGCCAAAAACAATGAAGTTTCGAGTAGCTGTCCCATTCTTCCCGAGACAGCTATGCATCGGTAAAACTCATATCCTGCTAAGTGGCACCAAAACAAAACTGAGCAAATTCTTTCAGCATATACCAAGAAAGAATAGGTAAAGTTACTGACAAAGAGCATATGCAACAAAATCGCTAAGAAGGGAACCAATCAGGCACTAGCTTTTCATAATTCAATGGATTTAATGTATCTGTAACAGGTGTTACAACGCGACTTCTTGTTATAGCTCTATAAAAGGTGGAGGCTGGACAAACAATCACCTAAACAAACAGAACTCAAACTAAAGGTGCAAAAGCATCTGATACTTTCCCAGCTGCAAATGACACATAAAAGACCCCAATCTGAAGTTGCAGAAAAAGTAGCTATATATCCTAAAGCACCTTAAACAAGGGATCGAACAACTAAAGGGCACTGCATCACTTTCATCTGCCTCACGCAGGAGGAATTCAGAATTCAGACAACAGTAAAAATTCAAGCAAACAAACAGAGATGGGAATTAAATACCAACTTGCTAACGCCCTCCATGAAAACTTCACCAAGCAATCAATCCAATCAAATCTCCACTTCCAAGTCCCATTACACCGAACTCAGAAAGCAGCTTGAGCAGATCCCCCAAGATTATGAACAGTTAAGCTGGCCCCGAGTGCAAACAGTTCGGTAGTGAGAATGTTCATAGATTGTATTACCTCGTAATTATGTCCTTGGTGACGCAAGAAGTTGCAGAAGTGAGAACGAGAAAAAGCGGGTGGCTAGACAGTCCCAAAATTAAAGCATATAAACAGCGATGGGAATTAAATACCAATTGCCAACGCCCTCCATGCCAACTGTTACAGCCTTGATTCGTGGACGTTCCGGGAACCAGGGTTTGGGTGTTGTTCCTGGATTCCCTACGTCCATGAAGGGGATAGCAGTGGTTATCCGAGTGGTGGAAACAACACACCGAGGCTAACCCGTGATTATGTTGCAGTCCAAACCGAGTTGCACGATGCTGCTGGAGGACCGAGCATGCCGGTGGAGCAAGGCGTCGGGAACAGCAGCAAGTGCCGGCATTTGGGTCGGTACATGGTGTGCCGAGCAATGCCGGGTCTGGGTTCGAAGAAACCTCAAAAGCAGCAAGGTCGTATCGAGGTGCGCTAGCGAGTGCTGTGATCGAGCACTGGCGCTAGGCGCTGCGTGGTGATCGGTGTTTGGACCGATCACGCTACCGAGAGCAGCAGCAGGCACGCGCGAGCGAGCGCGCCGAGCGTCGCGCAAGTGTGCGCACAGGCGGACGCGCGCGGGCGAGCGCGCGCAGCATCGGCGCGCGCGGGCGAGCGCGCACGAGCGAGCGCGGACGAGCGCGTGCGGGCGCGCGAGCGGGTGCACGGGCGCGGGTGCGCGAGCGCTGCATGGTGCATGGGCGCGGGCCTGAGCGGCATGCGGGTACCGCTGTTTGGTGCGGTACTGGGTCCTGATCGGTAGCGATGCGCAGATTTGTGCGACGCAGCGGTGGACCATTGCTGGCAGTTGGTCGGTAGTTGCTGCAAGGTTGAACCAAGGCCTAGGGTCGAGCCGTGGTGATCGAGACGGGATCCTAGCGGTGCAGCCGACGGTTTGGGGATAAGCTTCCTGGACGTTGCTGGAGTATCTTGGTGAAGATATGCAGTTATCCAGATTGGGCGTTGCAACAAACTGCTGAAGATAAACTTGGAGGCCGTTGGATGAACCTGGATGGGAGATGGTCTAGGTTGCTGAACACGGTGGATCTTGCAGATCTCTGGAGTTGAAGATGCTGGCAGATTCGGAGTTATCTTGGAGCAGCAGTTCGTGAGTATATAAGGGTTAGGCCAGACGTGGAGAAGGCAACTTCTCTTCGACGGACTGAAGAGGGGGCCGATTGGGTACTTGTTCTCGTGGTGAGACTTGCTGATCGGTGTGCAACGTGAGCAACCTGGAGAGGGAAGAAGCGGAGGAGTTGCTGCAGCCGGCGCTGGGAGTAGTGCTGGAATTCCAGACGCTTGCTTGAATCCAAGGTGCACGTTGTGAGGTTGCTGGTGTTGGCAACTGGGAGGGTTACTCGGGCCAGGTAATCCTTGTGTGAGTTCCTTTGTATTTTGGGTACATTGGGGCGAGGCTGTGGGGGCTGTCCACAAGCCGAGCAGGTACTTGAGAGGAGTTCGAGTGCTTGTAATCCTTATAGTCGGTTTAATGATATAAGGTTGGGGTTTCCCAGTATATCTGTGTTGTGTTCGTTGGCTGACGTTTTAGGCAGGGAACCTTAGTACTGGGTCGTGGTCGAGGTTTACAAGGCGACAGTGGTTGCTGAGACGAACAAGGACAGAGGCACGATCTCTACCAGGCGTGTTGCTGGTGGGGCGATCGGGCAGTGCTGCGGTGGTGGTGCTGTTTGACTCCTGGAACAGCCTATCGGCAAGGCGTGCCGATAGCCAGGAGTGCTGTCGAAGTGCTGGTGCGTGGCCAGACACGGGTGATCGATCAAGGGCGCTGTTTGAGGGCAACACCGAACGGGTGGATCTGCTGGACGTGCAGGGGTCAACCTCGGTGGTGCGTATTGCGGCCGAACACGAGTGTAGTGTTTGTGGCCTTGGCTCCCGCTATTGCGTGTTGAGTAACAGGCTGAGTGTTCCCAAGGAGGGGAATACGCCGCACAGGCAGGGACTCGGAGGCGAAAAATTCGACCTTACGAACGGGCCTGTGACACCAACTACCAAGCAATCAATCCAATTAAATCTCCACTTCCAAATCCCATTACACCCGACTCAGAATCCCAGTGCAAACAGTTCGGTAGTTAAGCCGGCCCCAAGTGAAAACAGTTCGAAACTTAACAATTACGCGAGTAAGCTCGTAAGTATTTAATGGTTGACTTGATTTTACTCGACTCAAAATTTGATATTTAAATATTTGGGCTCATACTTGAATCTTATGAGCCGAACTTAAGTAAGGTCGTGTTCGACTCGACTCAATTTAAACTCGACTCAATCAAATAATAAAATAAAAAAAATTATAAAAAAATGGCAACAAATCAATGCCTAAGCATGGTTAGGCTGCGTGCCAACCCTAGTTAGATCTGGCCATCCCTTGACTTCTTATGACATGGGGGCCTGACAAGGCAGTTGGGCCAACCTCTATTTGCCTTAGGTCAGATCATCTTATGGAAGACAATTTAACTTTAAATTTAACTCTCATTTAGGTGAGAACAATTCAAATTTTCTCCTTTATGGTAATTAGGTATGATTTTTTGATAATATGATAATATCAAAAAATATTTTATATTTTTGATTAAAAGTTCAAAAAAATGTTTTTTATATTGAAAACAAATTAGTTGAAACAAATAAAAATTAAATACAGTACACAAATTACTCACAATTCGAGCCCTTTTTAAGATTTAAACGGGTTTGAACTTGAGGTAAAATCCCTATAGCACTTGATATAGTGAATCCCCCGGTGGGGGGATAAAAATGTAGGTTAAATGATCATGGCGTGGAGTCATCATTGCTTGTAGGGGTGCTAAATGAGCGAACGAGCCGAACTTAACATGTGTTCGAACTCGACTTGAATAGTTCAAAACTTATTCGAACTCGACTTGAGATCGAACAAATTTTGAACATACATGCTCGAGTTCGACTCGAATATCTTTTATGTGTTTAAGCTCGACTTGGGCTCGAATACAATTAAACTATTTAATTACTCGAACCCAGCTCGTATTTTCCTGAATTCAAACCCCGCTCGTTCGTGAGCTCGAAAGCGGTTCGATTAAAAGTCAAAAGTACCTCACTTAAAAAAATACAAATAATGTGGATTGAACCCACAACCTTGAGGTCATTAAATTGAATACTTTGCATCTCAATTATCTCACTTCTTTATTATTATATTGTATATAAATAAATAAATAAATAAAGACTATATTATTATATTACTTTATCGAGTGGAGTTCGAGTCGAGCTACGAGTCGAGTTCAAGTCAAGTACGAGTTATAACCGAGTCGAGTCGAATCGAACACGGCTTTGCTCAGGCTCGGCTCGTAAGATTTAAGTTTGAGTCGAGTTCAAGGTTGAACATTTAAATGTAAAGTTTCGAGTTGAGTTGAACTGAGCTGAACACTAAATGCTCACGAGCTGGTTTTTTCAATTAGCAACTCTAATTGCTTGCCGTTTAGTGTATGATTAAGATGAGCTGAACACTAAATGCTCACGAGCTGGTTTTTTCAATTAGCAACTCTAATTGCTTGCCGTTTAGTGTATGATTAAGATTTTTATTACCCAATCTAAAAAAGATGGAGATGATAATTACTTTGACATGTCATTAAATTAAATTGGGTGATGTTATCACTTAGAGTGGCCGGATCATAAAACTAATGGAAATTTATTAGTGTCCGTGTGAGTGGTTATGTAAGTGATTTTTTAAGAAAGGGCGTAACTTATACTTTGAACAAAAGTAAGGGATATAAGTAACTTTTATTCACATTATTATATAATTACTCATAAATCCAGCTCAATATATGGGTTTTGTTTTTACAAATAAATAAATATTATAATTATCAAACATACATATAATGAAGTTAACAATTTTTGATATAAATTTATTATTTAAAATTAATTAAACTATAAACCTTAAATATTATGAAATCACTTAAAATATATATATATATATATATATAATAGATTAAAATCAATTAATTCTTGTAGGAAAAAATTAATATAAAGAAATATCAAATTTTACAACAATTCATGTAAAAAAACACAACAATCGTAATAGGAAATTTATTAATCAAAAAGTTCCCAACATAAAATTAGCTCATAGTTATTTATGTTTTTTGAGACAACAATCTTTTGGAAAAACACATTTAATGATGAAAAGAAGAATTTATTTAAGAGATATTGTTGGCATATTTATAAGCATGAGATAAAGAGAAAATATTAAAAATGGGAAAATCTTAAAAAACAAATATAAAAAATATAAGATAAAGCAATAATACACAAAATAATATATTTGTAAAACCCACGATTCGAGTTAGGGTTTTATATTCGAAACCGGTCGGTTCGACCGTTATTTTCGAGTCGAGTCGAGTCAGTTTCAGAACACATGTACTGAGCCGACGCTAGTCGCGTGTATGCGCTATGAGGGTCATACGTACCCAAGTATATAGTGATAAAGTCATGAATACAATAGAACAGAATGAGTTATCAGAATATATAAGAGTATGCCAATCGTTTTTTTATATATACTGGATCGTAAAATTAGTTTTAGGCCGTTTACCGCGTTAGGACGCGTTACAGGTAGTTGGGTGGGTTGATAGTTCTAGAGTATATCATTATGATGTTCTGGTGTTTATTTGATTTTACGGGATTTTCCCAATTTGTCTGGTTTTTTAGGATTTTCTACGACTTAGTTATTATTCTTAACTCGAGCTGGACACGAGTCAAGTATTATTTACGATATTGCCACCCAGTTATTTTTCTCACACCGACCCATTCTTCCTCGCCCAAACCCTTCCCCGACGCCACCCCTGTGCAGCATCGCCGTCGCAGCTGTCGACGCTGCTCGGCCGTCGATCGTCGCTGCCTGGCTGTCGATCGTCGCCGACCAACTCCGCCACGGCGTTGCCGTGCCGCCCCGACCAGCCCCGGCCGCTGCTAGGCCGCCGTGACACCGGAATCGCCTCGCCTAGTGCCACGGCTACATTTCGGTCGTGTCGCTGATTCTGCCGCTGACGACCATCGCCACCACGATCACGTGGTCGCCTCAGCACCCTCGACCACCCAGTGACCCTTCCTGACTGGAGTGGAGGCCGTCGCCGTTGTGGCCGGCCGGATCTAGCCATCATCACCGCCGGCTCAGTTTTATACATTTTCCGGCCAGCCGCCACCTCCATTGGCCGCGTTGACCTCATAGATAAGTCGGGCTCGTCGAGCCGGTTCCAAGGGTACCCAACACGACCACTTTCCGGCCAGTAGACGCCGCCGACAACTGTCGCCGGAAAACCGCCGAAAATCGTTTAAAAACCGGAATTTCTGGAATTCACCGGATCTTCTGCAGGGCTCACTCAGTCGAGCCCGATCGAACATCGGACGTCGATGAGCACCGAATCGAGCTCCGAGACGTACGACGAAACCCTAGTCGTCGCCAATTTCCGTTGACATGAGGTATAATTACCTCCGAGTTAGTTATTTAAAATTGATGATTGTTAGCACAACATGCTAGGATTGAATAATTGTCATGATAAATATATGAGTATGAGTGCTGTAAAACCCACGATTCGAGTCAGGGTTTTATATTCAGAACCGGTCGGTTCGACCGTTATTTTCGAGTCGAGTCAGTTTCAGAACACGTGTACTGAGCCGACGCCGGTCTCGTGTATGAGCCATAAGGGTCATGTGTACCCAAGTATATGATGATAACATCATGAACACAACAGAAAAGAATGAGTTATCAAAATATATAAGAGTATGCAATTCATTTTTTTATTATGATATATAATGGATCGTAGAATTAGTTTTAGGCCGTTTACTGCGTTAGGACGTGTTACGGGCATTTTGGGTGGGTTGATAGTTTTAGAGTATATCATTATGATTTTTTTGATGTTGTTTGATTTTACGGGATTTTTTCCGATTTTTATGAATTTTTTTAGGATTTAATAGGACTTAGTTATTATACTTAACTCGAGCTGGAGACGAGTCAAGTCTAAATTACAAGTTTGCCACCCAACCATCTCTTCTCCACCCTCGACCTTTTCTCCCCACGCCCAAACCCTAGCCGCCGCGCCGCCCCTGTTCACGCGCCACCGCCGCCACGGCCGACGCCGCCTGGCCGCCGATCGACGCCGCCCAGCCCGACCACGGCGTCGCCTTGCTGCCCCGACCAGGCCCGGCCACGAGCTGGCCGCCGCGACCGGAGGAAGCCGCTCCCTTTCCGTCGTGCTTCTGTCGCCAATCGCGCCGTCGGGCACCGTCACCGCCACGATCTAGCAGTCGCCTCGGCACCCTCGACCCCTCAGCCGCCTTTCTCGACCGGAGCGGAGGCCATCGCCGGCCTGGCCAGCCGGATCTAGCAACCCATCGCCGCCACCGCGACCCCTTAGCCGCCGCCTCCATTGGCCGTGTTGACCCCATAGATGAGTCGGGCTCGCCGAGTCGGTTCTAAGGGTACCCAACACAACCACTTTCTAGAATTCGCTGGAATTCACCGGATCTTCCGCGGAGCTCATCCAGTTGGATTCGATCGAACGTCGGACGCCGAGGAGCACCGAGTCCGAGCTCCGAGACGCGCGACGGAACACTAGCCATCGCTGATTGCCGACGACGTGAGGTATAATTACCTCCGATTTGATTATTTAAAATTGATGATGATTGTTAGCACAACATGCTAGGATTGATTTATGATGTGATTGATAGTGCATGGAGGATAAGTGATGAAGTGATAAGTTACATGATGTGATTGATAGTTCATGGAGGTTAAGTGATCTAATGAAGTAAGTAAATTGAGCATGATAATCGTGTATGATGTAACTTAGGAAAAATACAATAAAATTGTCATGAATAGGATGAGTTAGAGTTATTTTCATATTTATGGTTATTTGACGATTGATGATTTTGTGTTTAATTGTGTTGAGTTTGATGCATCATTTAGTTAGTGTGCGTTAGTATTTAGTTTTGATGTGTAGGTACGGAATAGGAGCTCACCGCCTAGGCGCGATGACACGCTTGGAGCTTCTACCAGGTCCGTTTAGGACTCGTCTCTGATTTACTCTTTTCTATTGTATGTTTAATTTATTGCCTGCAGGACGGGTTAAGTGGCGTTTTATCGGATCCCACTTAACTCGGGCCATTTAACCGAACATTTTCCGGATTAATAACCCCTCGAGGATGAGATCCCTCGAGGTTGATTTCGAAAACAAGATCCACCAAAAGTTGCCTTCGGGCCTATTATATAACTCCCTACCCAAGCCTATATATATATAGTTTTCATGTTTCTGTGAGACGAGAGATGGAGAAATCGACTGCACGTACCATGCAGAGGATGTCGTGACAGTCAAAGCGGGCTCTGGATTAGTGCCAGCGGACTGTTCCATTCCCGAGGGATCCTGACAACTCCGCGTTTGAGTTCCTCACACCCGGAGAACGTGGAGGTTTACGGGTACTGTTTAGTACAGCGTATGTCCGGACTTGTGGTTCAAAGGGTACTAAAGGCGACTGCCTGAGAGTACTCGGCCTTCGTGCTCAAGGTCAGGAGAAATATGGAGGTAAGGAGAGGGCTTAGGATAAAGTTTCACGAGAAGTACTGAAAAGAAGTGTCGAGAGCGGCACAGTACCAGCAGCAGATCAGTAAGTTCGGGATGCTACCGGGTCTGCAGCCCAGTGGCTCCTCAGTAGTGCCCTTCAGAGTGTTCACGTGGAGTATATGATGTTTTCTTTCATATGAGAGTTTGCTCTCATAGCCAGCTTGTTATAGTTATTTTATTTTCCGGACCAGTAACACTTGTTACTGACGTGTTTTTATACTATATGTAGGTCAATAATCACGAGTTGGAGGAGCCAGCTTGGACGGAGGAGCAATGAGGTCTTGTACACACATACATGTTAGATTTCTGAATGTTTAATATTGTGTTATTATGTTATTATATTGTGAATGACATGTTCAAATGCATGAGACATGATAGAATGTGAACATGATCAGAGATGCGCAGCGGAAGCGTGGTGGGTTGAAACCCCAGCTTCAGAATGAATTCATAAGATGTTAGATTTTGTGTGAATGAAATTATGGATGCATGTGTATACTATATATATATATATATATATATTATTTTGACAGGGTGGGCCCATAATTGCACTTTTAGGGGAGACCCTGTCTGTTTTATTTCAGAATTTTTATCGTAATTGTAATGATGTGAAATTTAGGTTGCATGTCATCCATGTAGTATCATGTTAGGGTTTTATGCATTTATCCATGCATGACAAGTCGTATCTACATCTTAAGACGCCGAGATTGGATCCGTATGAGTTAGGTTCGGGTTAGCCGACCTAACCGGGGCTGGTAACATGCTCGGTTCGGTTCACGAGTGTGAACCGGATTTGGGGTGTTACAAGTGCAGTGATGATTGCATGATGTAATTACTTGGGAATGAATAGTGAGTGATCTAATGAGGTAGATCGAGTTTGAGCATGCTAATCGAGTATGCCGTAACTTAGAAAAACAGTATAAAATTGGTATGAATAGGATGACTTAGAATTATTTTCACATTATGATTATTTGACTGTTGATGGATGCTATTCGTATTGTGTATGATGTTCATTGAGTTTGATGCATCATTTAGCTAACGGGCGTTAGTTATTAGTTTTGATGTGTAGGTACGAAGTAGGAGCTCGCCGCCTACGTGCGATGACACGCTTGGAGCTTCTACCAGGTCCGTTTAGGACTCGACTCTGTTTTACGTCTTTCTATTGTATGTTTATCTTATCATTTGCAGGACAAGTTAAGTGTCGTTTTATTAGATCCCACTTAACTCGGGCCATCCAGCAGAACAGATATTCTGGATTAATAACCCATTGAGGATGAGATCCCTCGAGGATGATTTTGAAAACAAGATCCACCACAAGTTGCCTTCGGGCCTATTATATAAATCCCTACCCAACTCTATATATATGTAGTTTTCGCGTTTTCAGTGAGATGAGAGATGGAGAAACCGACTACACGTACCATGAGTGGATGTCGTGACAGTTAAAACGGGCTCTGGATTAGTGGCAGCAAACTGTTCCATTCCCGAGGGATCCTGACAACTTCGCGTTTGAGTTCCTCACACCCGGAGAACGTGGAGGTTAACGGGTACTATTTAATACAGCGCATGTCCGGACTTGTGGTTCAAAGGGTACTAAAGGTGACTGCCTGAGAGTACTCGGCCTTCGTGCTCAAGGCCAGGAGAAATATGGAGGTAAGGAGAAGGCTTAGGATAAAGTTTCACGAGAAGTACTGAAAAAGAAGTGTCGAGAGTGGCACAGTACCAGCAACAGATCAGTAAGTTCGAGATGCTACCGGGTCTGCAGCCCAGTGGCTCCTCAGTAGTGCCCTTTAGAGTGTTCACGTGGAGTATATGATGTTTTCTTTCATATGAGAGTTTGCTCTCATAGCCAGCTTATTATAGTTATTTTATTTTTCGGACCAGTAACACTTGTTACTGACATGTTTTTATACTATATGTAGGTAACAATTACGAGTTGGAGGAGCCAGTTTGGACGGAGGAGCATTGTTGTCGCTTGCACACAAGTCAGTCAATTGAGTGTTTATATTGTGTTATGATATTATTATATGGTGTGAATAAATGCTTGAAACATGATGATGTGACGTGATTAGTTGTTAAAATATGATGTTATGACATGATGAAAAGCTAAGACATGATGACAAGAGGTGAGATGTGATCAGAGTGTGCAACAGAAGTGTAGCCCAAGTTTTATAATGAATATACAGTACATTAGATTATGTGTGATTAAAATTGTTGATGTATGCATATATATATTGGTGTATATTATTTTGACAGGATGGACCCTAATTGCACTTTTAAGGAAGATTCTGTCCGTTTTATTTTAGAATTTTCATTGAGTTTGATCGTAATTGTATTGGTGTGTTTGAATTGCATGTCATTTATGTAGTACCATGTTAGGGTTTGTGCATTCATCTATACTTTGAGAGTTGTATCTTCATCTTAAGACGCTGAGATTAGATCCGTATGAGTTAGGTTCGGGTTAGCCAACCTAACCGGGGCCTGTAACATATCGGTTCGGTTCACAAGCGTAAACCAGATTTAGGATGTTACAGTATTAAATGAAAAAATTTCAAAAAATAGAAGATCAATGACATTAACAATAAAGAAGTGAATTATATAATAAAAAGACAAATACTTTGCATAAAAAGAAAACTAAATGGTCAAAATGTAATAAAATTAAAAATATATAAAATAAATATTATAATTACCTCATAAATTACTTATGACTTTTGAAAATTATATTTTTTAGAAAGATTTTTTTTACCGATTAAAATAAAAAATATATGGTGGAATATTATTGACAAAGATGAGATGAGATAAACTCTTAGACAAGTAATATGATGGGGAAAAAGGTGCATTTCCGGAGGTGGGATATGTATCATTCAAACATGATGTAACCCTTTTGAAAAATGTACAATGCCTTTTAAAAAAGATGGATGTTTTTTTAAAAAAGTTATACTCACACCCCTTTAGAAATTATTTGAAGGCACCTCTTTAGAACTAATCTAGTGTTAAGTACCCATTTCGATGAGAGTATTACGTATTTAAATTCAATAAACAGCTGGAAAAGATTATCCAGTGCAAATTTCATTTTCCCTTACTTACTAGTGGTAGGAGATATTGTATGTAAAGATATAGATAATTAATTTTGGGAAAAGAAAAAAAGGAGAGGAAATAGATCGTTAAATAGGTGACGGGCACTTTGGAGCTTCGACAACACGACGAATTCCAAAATACACGAGGATAACCTGCTTCGTTTTTAATTGATGATGACCCACGACGACTATTATTGTCAAGAAAGAATATTGATGATGCCGGCCCCGCTGCTGAACGAAAAGTCTGATCTTGTATTCATAACAAGGAAAATTTTTAGAAACGCCTGCTGAAGACGCCCATGGAGACACCATCAGGCCTGACCATTGATGATGAAGAACATCAACGGTCAGACCTGATGGCGTCTCCATGGGCGTCTGCAGCGGGCGTCTCCAAGTCCTGCTCCATGAACAAATGTAAAACAATTTATTCTACGTCGTTGATTGTGCATGGCTATTGGAGCTAAAAACCAAGCCTGGTTTACAAACAAAAAAAGAGAGCCAACTCATGAATTGAAGGGGCAAAATGGTGACCAGCATTACACTAAACCCTGGCACAGCATCCTAAGTTTATTCAGGACAAAGAAAACACAAGTAGACATACCTACTTCCCGTTTTCCCTGTTATTGCCGGAGACAAAGCTTGCCTCCGACGATTTGTTCCAAATTGGCACACCGTCAACGCTGCCGGAGCAGCTTGCCTAGCCATGCAAGGGAAGAAGACGTGGTAGGAGGGGGAAATTTATGAAGATGGATGGAGCCGGGGAAGCCGTGGCGGCCTCTTGATTCATGAATATCCCTCATGAAATTTATGTGTCAAATGTTACGCCTCCCATCCCTCGACAACGACCAAGTTTTTGAGTACGATCGCGACGATCATAGCGTCGATCGGAAATTAGTTCCGGTTCAACGGGTAAAATAATAGGCGGTTGTTACAAATTAATGTTAATCAGAACCTCGGTCTTCTAATGTTTTCAATCCGCTAATAATCTAAAATTGGTGTATCTACTATTTCCCAATATTATTATACTTTTAAAAAATACAATATTTTACACATGCAAACCGATAACTGGTTCGAAAACCTGATGCAATTTCAT
The DNA here is from genome assembly GCA_033002965.1 of Piper betle. Lineage (NCBI taxonomy): Eukaryota > Viridiplantae > Streptophyta > Magnoliopsida > Piperales > Piperaceae > Piper > Piper betle. The sequence continues at coordinate 43,116 of JAURVB010013490.1, read as the reverse complement.
GCACGATCAAAAAACTATATATATTTACACTTGCGAAGATCATAAATTAACAAAAATAAAAAAGCCTTCTACTTATACTTCTTATTCCTCCCCTTCCCATCGACCGAAAGGATCTTCACCTGCTTATCTTCACGGCCACCACCAACGTTTCTTTTCTTCTTGCATCCCGCAACGCCGGAAAGCAGTCCGACGAGCCACGAGAAGAAGACTAATGGAGAGCCAGTTGTGGGCGAGAAATCGAGTTGGATGGAGCAGGGGATGGAAGCCATGGCAGCGTCTTGATGATATCTCTTTTAACTCTACAGGCTGTGAATACTGAATAATGAATAGTGGATGTGAAATGGTTTAACAAATATTTATAAAGAGGGGACTCAAGGGATGGGAGGGCGGTTTCGTTGTTGAGATGGAGATCGGAAATAGGATCTGATGGATCTTTTTTGTCGGATAAGGATTGAGATGCCATGGGATGTTGTCATCTGCAAACGACGTACACAAACCTCCGGCTTGCAAGTTAATCAATCAATCCGTGTTTAACACGTCATCAATCACGATTATCACCCACGAAGATAAAACCCTTTTCAATTTTTTATAAAGACAAAATTAGGAAAAGGAATTAGACCATATGTGCCGCACACAAGTCCAAAGTCATAGGTTTAGCACCCATGGTCCAATGGCTGTTATTAACCTCTTAGGGGTAATATAACAAAGCTAGTTGTCACGGGCCGCTCTCTATGGGACAAAATTTTTCGCCCCAACAGCAAACCGCGCGGCGTGTTTCGCCCCCGAAACACCAGCCTCCCTTCAAAGTACGCAACAGAAACCCCACTACACGTGTAGCGGGACGATCTCCTACAAGAGACCCGAAGCCACACCCCTGCGCTCCTGCAAATCACGACGCACACCGAACACAAATACCAGCACCCAAATTGCCCAGTGCACGATATCGTTCGGTACCGATAGACAATTCTCAAAACATCCACAATAGCAAACCAAGCAAGTAGTATGAAGCGACTCTAATCGATCACCCAATATCGATCCTTGACACCAATCCCCTGATCGGTATCGCAGCAAGTTCCCCGCCGCTAGTACCCAAAATCAGACGCCAACACCACAATTACGGAACCCCTGTTCCAACCTTGAATTAAACACAAAACAAGGATACAGCAATCACCCCTATGATCGCTTACACCATGGACATGCAAACCCCACAGTGTTCAACTCTTCCCCTGAAGAGTAGCGAGAACTAGAGTACCCCCACTCACAATCGTCCTCACAAAACACAACCCCGAGCAGCCACCCACGACCTACTCGTTTACATGCAAAACCCTCAACCAAGTAATGCAAACTAGGTTATGCGAAGAACTACGTCGTACCTCCAATCACAGCACCACGACCAGCAACCCTATGCCGTCGAACTCGTGAAGAATCAACTCCCGGAATTGATCTGCAGCACTCCACGAACTTTGCTTGATGAGGTTTCTTTCTTCTCCACAAGAAAGAGCAGACGTTCCACCAAGACCCTTCTCAGCAGTTCTTCTTTTTCCTCACGTTGGCTTCCTCCTTTTATAGGAGTCTCCACGTTGTTGAACTCTTCCAAGATAAACTACAATCCGAGCATAATCTCTTCCCAAAAGATTATCTCCAAGAACTCCCACGAACCTGGACTTCCTTGACGTCTCAATTCAATCCGGCCCTTGGCGTGCTTATCTCCAAATTCAGTTGCAACCTTATCTCCAAGATTCCGATCAAGATCTTCCCCATCTCTATCGGCAAACAAAGTCCAGCGCTGGTAGTTAGTTACAACCACCACACGTCCAACCCCCTGGCTCGACCCAAGTCTTCGGCTCGACCAACCAGCAACCTCGTGCACGTCCCAGACGCACCACCGATAACCCCTGCTACCGATAAACCATTAGTACCGATCAACTCCATCCATCGATCATGTTGGTGCAGCCAGACCGTCGCTACCGATCACGGCTCGATCACGCTCGCTAGCCAGGTCTCGGTCACGTAGCGTGATACCGCAACTCGCTACCGCTACCTGCTCGCTACTTGAGTCGCACCGCACGCTGCACCGATGTCTCGGCAGCGCTCGCTAGGCCTCGGTCATGGCTCGATCAAAATCCCGCTAGCGCCCCACGCTCGCGCACGCTGCACCGCTGTCTCGGCAGCGCTCGATCACGCTCGCTCCACGCTCGCGCACGCTAGCGATCGCACACCAGCATCGAACCAGCGCACACCCGGCACTCCGCGATCCGCACGCAGCGATCAACCTCGAGTCCTCGCGCTCGGTTCTCGGCACCAATGCTCGATCATGATCCGACGCCCAAGTGCTCGGTCACCAGCACCTGTCTCGATCATCTTGAGGTTTATCTGGTCTCCGACCTGACTCATGCTCGGCACTTCGTTACCTGCAACTGCAACACCGTGTTAGCCTCAACCAGTTGTTTCACCACTCGAATAGCCCCGTGCTACTCGTGTCGGACCCGGCATGCATGGGAACAACTGCCCAATCCCGCGCACCCGGCACGTCCTCGGACTAAGGCTGTAACACTAGTCAATGACACGCGGTTTTAATTAATTTTTATTAAAAAAATAAAGAATATAATAATAATTAAATTTAAAGATTCTGTTTTTATTAGTTATATTAAAATTAATTAGATAAAGAATTTGTCTTAATGATGAGGACATAACAATTTTTATTAAAAATAAAAATAATGAAAACTAATAGCACATGTTTTCAGATTAATATTTATTACAACTATATATTAATGTAGGTCCAAATTAACCACGTTGAAGAAGACAAGAGTTAACAAGTAATTGTTTTTTTAATCAATAGTCAAGGGATAAAAATAGCGATCAACTGGTAAACCAGTTAAACTTTGGGAAAATAATATCCCATTAAACTAATCAAGTTTTATATCTTCAATATGCCCTCCTGAAATCAGAATTGATATATATATATATATATATATATATATATATATATACATACACACACGATCTTATAGTAAAGTAGAATACATGATATTGATCCCACAAACGGTTCAAAAAAAACTCTACTTATAATTTTTCTTCCCCCTTTTTTTCTTTGCCCGTAGAAACAATCCCCAACACCTTTTGATCTTCGTGGCCCGTGATCTTACTTTTCGTCTTTTTTCTAACAACGTTTGCGACCAATTTGGCAAGCCATGAGGAGGAGAATGGGGGCGAGAAATCAAGATGAATGGAGCAGGGAATGGAAGCCATGGGTAATTCCTCTTCAATGTCTCTGTTGTGTTAGTTCACCGTTGCACACAACGCATGATGTGTTTGACAATGTATGACCGCTAATATAGAGAGGGGTGCTTCCTTTTCTTTTGTATTGAATGTGATTTCATGTTGGATAAGGATTCGGATTTGCCGACTTGGAAGTTGGATAGACTCAATTTAGTGGGATGCTTTAATCCTTGCTACTTTGCTAAATTAGATAAGTATCTTATTATAGGGTTTCTTTTTCAGAGGTTCTTATTGTCGAATGTTTATTATGCAAGCTAAATCAACCCGTGTGAAACGCAACAATTTTTTATTCGAGTTGTATAATACTTTTACTTAAAATTTTAAAATGTTAAATAAATCTAATGTATTTTAGAATATAATACACTTTAGACCTAATTCTCGATGATTATAATTTTATATTACTATTGTATTCATAAAAAGGATAAAGTTACAATTTAAATTAAATAAAAAACTTAAAAGAGAATTATTATAAAATAGTTATATTTAGGAATGTGAAATAAAGAGTTTTATATATATATCAATGTCATCGTTCATTTTTTCAAACAATCAGATAGAACTTGAGAGATTACTTTGTTCCCTTATCAAGATCACTGTGGTAATCTTTTCAAATACCTCACAACCTAGGCATCTTCCCATGAGATGAAGCAAGGTCGGCAGATGAGGTATCCTTAAATCATCTTGATTTGTAAGCTAAAGCCATGAGCTTGTTCACCTATGCCTTCACAATAAAGAAATTAAAAAAATTAAAATTGCACTTCCTTGATCAGCCTGTAATGAAAAGCACCCGCCAAAATATTGGCGGCTTCAATGGGGAAACATCTGCCACTCCGAAATATGAAATTATTTGAGCAAACTATGAACTATGAGTAAACAAAAATTACACGCTCCATTTCATTAACTTGCCACAAACTACAAAGTATGAAAGCGGAGAGAACTGCCTTGAGCATCATAGATTGACAAAAGCATTCTTAGCAAAATTTTAATAAAGCTCTAAGCAATCGCAATCCGCACATCCTCTAATCTATGCAAAAATCTTGTTCACACATGCACATATGAACTAGAGCCAACTCTTTATGCTTTGTCGTGTCTGTATGTACAATGAAAGGGCAAGTTGACAATCAACCTTGAGCATTTGGCGTGCCCTCTTGAGGCCTGAAGAAGTTCTTAACAGCCTCTTCCTTCTCATCGATGAAATCAAAGAAGCTAATTAAAGCTTTAGACCAGCTTGCTTCAGAAGTTGAAACCAAATTAGATGATGAAAACCGTTGCTCTCTCTGGTATCGAACATATTGCCGAATTGCTCTATGAAGGAAAACCACAACAGCAGCAAAGGTAGCAAAGCCGCAGAATATGAACAGCCCTTGGAAACATTTCAAGTGAAGCTGGTCTGGCTCCGAAGAATATCCTCCTTGTGTAGCACATTTTTCTTTACAGAGCCAGTTGTCATGAATTTTCTTAAGTTCATCGGTTTCTGATAGTTTGAGAATGGCACTGGACAGGTCAATAGCAAGAGGAGAATCTCTCTGAAATGCCTGCTCATGGGGCAAAATGTCTTTACAAATTATCCACAAATTTATGTCTTGTTTGTGAAGTGACAAGTATTATTCAGATATGAACAACAGGATAGGAAGGATCACTTACAAATCCCCAGCCGCTCTTGGTGAACATCTGCCCGATAATTGTGAAATCACTTTGCTTTTTCAGGAATAGTTCAACATAAGGTAGCTCGTCAACTATTGCAGCCACACCTCCACTACCTGTTCCCAATCTCAGCGCCTTCTCGAATTCTTGAGGATTTTTAAGGCTAACCAGCCGTGATGCAGGTATATTATAAGAATCTTTCAAGTAACCATAGGCAAAAGACCCCACTTGGTAGCCAATACGCCCCTTGCTTGCAATTAAGCTATCCATGTCGGTGATGGTCGATGAAAGCTGCCGCACGGTAAGTATGGAGGTCAAGCTTGCAGTGTAGCTTGAAGTAATCACCAATAGAAGAAACAGCCACACCATCATAACCATTTTACCAAGCACACTCAGAGTAGATTCTTCTGCAATAGATATTACATGTCAGTTCTATTATCTGCAGCAGCTGTGAGGAACATTTCAACCAGACACTAACAAAGAAATTACTTAGTACACTAGTGCTCTATAATCACCATCCTTGAAACGCTAGGCTTCAATATAGTGCTGGTAGGAAAGACATGTTTGAACACAGGGCTGGCTATATTATACTAATGCGAAGCAAAAAAATTCCAAGGAATGGTGCAACATTCGAAACAAAAAAAACATTTTTACAATCACACAACGACTCACACTACTACCAAATGAACTGGACACTAATGCTTTAACTAACATAAATGAACTTTAAAAACAAATCGAAGCACACACAAGCTAACATCTTTGCTTACGCTGTGTATTGAACAGAGTTGAGAAACTAAACCTGAAACAAAAAGAAGCAACGAGGACAAATATTAATATCAAGAAATAATGTTAATGTAAAGAAAAAAGAAAAATTATTAAAACAAGGGTAAAAGACAACAATGCCATCATCACCCTCTAGTTTCCCAATGCGAGGGAGGGCTTGAATTTCCCAATTAATATCCAAAAGGTGATGGGAGCATGGCTTCCAAAATAGGATACATGCAATAACAAATAGCAAGATTTTGGATGGCAAAATGATCTTCTTGACGCCAATCCTCCTTTGTCCAGGCTTGAAACCAGCAATGCCCAAGCATTGGCAAAGTTACTATAGTTCAATGATTGAATTATATCATCAAAATTAAGAGGGATAAAACCCTAACAATCTGAGTCCTGTCACTCTTCAGAAGTAAAAAGCCTAGTTGAGTAGCTTGTTCACAGTGACATTAAAACTTGGAAAAAACTTACAAAATTGTAGTAATAAGCTGACGCTTTGGTGGCCCTCGAAAATGATCATTTACCCTGTGCTCAAGAAGCCAAATAACTCCCCCAATTAGAAGGAATGATCCTGCAGTGGCACACCACAGCCCCACACTGAATGGTTGAAGAAAAACCCAAGCATTTGACTTAGATGTCTTAACGGGTAATACAACAACAAGACCAGTAGCTGTATAGGGCTGAGTAAAATCTACAATTTTTGTCCTGTTCGTAACAATGGTAATGTCTCCTACCGCTCCATCAAACACCTAAAAGAGAGATAAAGAGTGTCAATTAATAAAATTTAAAGAGTCATAGTAGTGAGATAAAGAGACTTTCTTACTGAAAGATTCTATGTAAGTGGTTTGCCAAACTCACATCTTCAGAGACTAGCCTCACCAGCTCATCGTAACTGGGGTTAATTAGCCCATCTCCAAATGGGACAAATTTATGAGGAATATTGTAAGAAATATGTTTCAAAGCTGCTTCAAACACATCAATACTATATCCTTCTATCTTATGGGTATCGTTGTTTTCAGTCACAAATTCAGTAAAGCTAGATCTCCTTGGCACACCAATTCTTAGTGGCTTATTATCATTTGCAATCTCCCAGCCACGAGGCTTTTCCATGTTTCCGCCAGGCCATACAACATTTCCAAGACGCTGGTTTTGACTAATATAACTGACAGATTTCTCTCGTAAAACTTCTGGTGGTTCAGTTGACAAACCTGAGTAATTTGACCAATAACCAATTGTTTGGAAGGTTCTATTATTGATATTGAAAATTTTGTAAGAAATGTTTATGAGGTTTCGTTCTGAATCAAATTGCAACCTCCCTGTGAGACCATCAAAGTCTGTTTTCCTTAAGTGATCAAGCAGAATTGGTCCACCATCAAAAACTTTGAGCCTTTCCAGCTGGATTGCTGATTTTACTGTCTCATTTAGTTTGGTATTCAACGAAAAGGAAATGTTCCTTCCATCATTCAAATACTCATTAATACCAATTGCAACTATCCAAACTGCATCATAAGCAAAAAGCCCATATGCATTCAAGCCATGTTTTACCATGGCTTTCCTACGCTTTTCCTTCCATCTTATTAAGAAATTGTTCATTTTATCTGATGCTGGAACATGTTGACAAAAGCCAACAACTCCTTCAAGAGAATCTAATATTGCTTTGTCATATGACCTGGAAAGATCTAATGCAGCCGCCAGCCAATCTGATGCAAACCAGGCGTAGTTTTTAACCATCATGTTAAGCTGTCGGGCTACCTCAAAAATCATGAGTCCAGTGTCAGGATTTGCATGGACAATATATACACGAGGCTCAGTTGGATAATATTTTCTCAGCACATTTAAAATCTGATTGCGACTTGCTCCAACAGGCAACCCAATCTTAAAATGAAATCTTTTTCTTTTCTCAGCAAGTTCATTTTCCAAAAATGAAACTCCATTTCTTCCATAGTCATCATCCACAAAAATGACTACTATCTCCTTCCAATCATAGTAGTCTAATAAGCTTGCCATGGCAGCCATTTGATGTGCATCACTGAAAGTTGCCCTGAGGAAGTAAGGGAACTGGAGGGCAGATAGAGTCGGATCAGTGGCAGCAAATGAGATAAGTGGTACCTGGAGTCCAGTAGCTACGAAAGACATCATATGAGCAATTGGAGACGCCTGTGGGCCAATTATGGCAACTACGCCTTTATCAAGTAGCTTCAAAGCTGCAAACAAGTGCTCAAGTTATCAGAACCAATCAAACTAAAGACATTCCATTGTAATCTCTCCCTAGAATTCAACTAATAGGAATACATATGGCACTTATGGAGAGAAAAATTTGCACTTCTTATTTGAGAGTATGTTTCTTTCAGTAAAAAAAGGTGTTAACAAGAAAGCTACACTCATATGAGATGGCCAATGAAGCATTATGAAAATCATGTTCTAACACAAGGATGTGACTATGTCGAATGAGAACTCATTTCGTTACCTTTGAGGGATCCTATAAAAACGCTGCAATTTGAACTTTCCATCAATAAATTTAGCTTGGTTCCGCCAAGAACACTTGAATCCTCATTAATATCATCGACAGCTAAATTGATGGTGTCCTTTGCAACTTCACCAATTGCTGAATTATAAGTTAGAACTGCACCAATGTTTACCACAGCAGGTCTTTGGCAGTGGACTCCAATTGACACGGTCAGAACAAAAATAAGAAGAATAAATTCCATGGGTGAACTTCCAGCCAAATAGATCCTCTGTTCCTCTAAAATATGCAACCTTAAACCTCCATATTTAGTATCCTTACAAAATCTAACAGGCAGCACTGGCATGGCTTGCTCCTAATTGCCAAAAACAATGAAGTTTCGAGTAGCTGTCCCATTCTTCCCGAGACAGCTATGCATCGGTAAAACTCATATCCTGCTAAGTGGCACCAAAACAAAACTGAGCAAATTCTTTCAGCATATACCAAGAAAGAATAGGTAAAGTTACTGACAAAGAGCATATGCAACAAAATCGCTAAGAAGGGAACCAATCAGGCACTAGCTTTTCATAATTCAATGGATTTAATGTATCTGTAACAGGTGTTACAACGCGACTTCTTGTTATAGCTCTATAAAAGGTGGAGGCTGGACAAACAATCACCTAAACAAACAGAACTCAAACTAAAGGTGCAAAAGCATCTGATACTTTCCCAGCTGCAAATGACACATAAAAGACCCCAATCTGAAGTTGCAGAAAAAAGTAGCTATATATCCTAAAGCACCTTAAACAAGGGATCGAACAACTAAAGGGCACTGCATCACTTTCATCTGCCTCACGCAGGAGGAATTCAGAATTCAGACAAAAATTCAAGCAAACAAACAGAGATGGGAATTAAATACCAACTTGCTAACGCCCTCCATGCAAACTTCACCAAGCAATCAATCCAATCAAATCTCCACTTCCAAGTCCCATTACACCGAACTCAGAAAGCAGCTTGAGCAGATCCCCCAAGATTATGAACAGTTAAGCTGGCCCCGAGTGCAAACAGTTCGGTAGTGAGAATGTTCATAGATTGTATTACCTCGTAATTATGTCCTTGGTGACGCAAGAAGTTGCAGAAGTGAGAACGAGAAAAAGCGGGTGGCTAGACAGTCCCAAAATTAAAGCATATAAACAGCGATGGGAATTAAATACCAATTGCCAACGCCCTCCATGCCAACTACCAAGCAATCAATCCAATTAAATCTCCACTTCCAAATCCCATTACACCCGACTCAGAATCCCAGTGCAAACAGTTCGGTAGTTAAGCCGGCCCCAAGTGAAAACAGTTCGAAACTTAACAATTACGCGAGTAAGCTCGTAAGTATTTAATGGTTGACTTGATTTTACTCGACTCAAAATTCGGTATTTAAATATTTAGGCTCGAACTCAAATTTTACGAGCCGAACTTGAGTATGGTCGTGTTTAACTCGACTCAACTTGAACTCGACTCGATAAAATAATAAAATAAAAAATTATAAAAGAAATGGCAGCAAATCAATGTCTGAGCATGGTTAGGCTGCGCGCCAACCCTAGTTAGATCTGGCCATCCTTGACTTCTCGTGACAAGGGGGCCTGACTAGGCGGTTGGGCCAACCTCTATTTGCCTTAGTTCAGATCATCTTGTGGAAGACAATTTAACTTTAAATTTAACTCTCATTTAGGTGAGAACAATTCAAATTTTCTCCTTTATGGTAATTAGGTATGATTTTTTGATAATATGATAATATCAAAAAATATTTTATATTTTTGATTAAAAGTTCAAAAAAATGTTTTTTATATTGAAAATAAATTATTTGAAACAAATAAAAATTAAATAAAATACACAAATTACTCATTATTCGAGCCCTTTTTAAGATTTAAACGGGTTTGAACTTGAGGTAAAATCCCTATAGCACTTGATATAGTGAATCCCCCGGTGGTAGCATACATAAAAAAGTAGGTTAAATGATCATGGCGTGGAGTCATCATTGCTTGTAGGGGTGGTAAATGAGCGAACGAGCCGAGCTCAGCTTGTGTTTGAACTCGGCTTGAATAGTTCAAAACTTATTCGAACTCGACCGAGATCGTACAAATTTTGAACATACATGCTCGAGTTCGACTCGAATATCTTTTATGTGTTTAAGCTCGACTACAATTAAATTATTTAATTGCTCGAACCTAGCTCGTATTTTTCCGAATTCAAACCTAGCTCGTTCGTGAGCTCGAAATTGGTTCGATTAAAAGTCAAAAGTACCTCACTTAAAAAAATACAAATAATGTGGATTGACCCCACAACCTTGAGGTCATTAACTTGAATACTTACCATCTCGATTATCTCACTTATTTGTTATTATATTGTATATAAATAAATAAATAAATAAAGACTATATTATTATATTACTTTATCGAGTGGAGTTCGAGTCGAGCTACGAGTCGAGTTCAAGTCAAGCTCGAGTTATAACCGAGTCGAGTCGAATCGAACACGGCCTTGCTCAGGCTCGGCTCGTAAGATTTAAGTTTGAGTCGAGTTCAAGCTCGAATATTTAAATGTCAAGTTTCGAGTTGAGTTGAACTGAGCCGAACAATAAATACTCACGGGCTGGCTTTTTCAATTAGCAACCCTAATTGCTTGCCGTTTAGTATATGATTAAGATTTTTATTAACCAATCTAAAAAAGATGGAGACAATAATTACTTTGACATGTCATTAAATTAAATTGGGTGATGTTATCACTTTGAGTGACCTCATCATAAAACTATGGAAATTTATTAGTGTCCGTGTGAGTGGTTATGTAAGTGATTTTTTAAGAAAGGGCGTAACTGATACTTTGAACAAAAAGTAAGGGATATAAGTAACTTTTATTCACATTATTATCTAATTAGTCATAAATCCAGCTCAATATATGGGTTTTGTTTTTACGAATAAATAAATATTATAATTATCAAACATACATATAATCAAGTTAACAATTTTTAATATAAATTTATTATTTAAAATTAATTAAACTATAAACCTGAAATATTATGAAAGCACTTAAAATATAAAAAGAAAAGATTAAAATCAATTAATTCTTGTAGGAAAAAATTAATATAAAGAAATATCAAATTTTAGAACAATTCATGTAAAAAAACACAACAATTGTAATAGGAAATTTATTAATCAAAAAGTTCCCAACATAAAATTAGCTCATAGTTATTTATGTTTTTTTGAGACAACATTCTTTTGGAAAAACACATTTAATGATGAAAAGAAGAATTTATTTAAGAGATATTGTTGGCATATTTATAAGCATGAGATAGAGAGAAAATATTAAAAATGGGAAAATCTTAAAAAACAAATATAAAAAATATAAGATAAAGCAATAATACACAAAATAACATATTAAATGAAAAAATTTCAAAAAATAGAAGATCAATGACATTAACAATAAAGAAGTGAATTATATAATAAAAAGACAAATACTTTGCATAAAAAGAAAACTAAATGGTCAAAATGTAATAAAATTAAAAATATATAAAATAAATATTATAATTACCTCATAAATTACTTATGACTTTTGAAAATTATATTTTTTAGAAAGATTTTTTTTACCGATTAAAATAAAAAATATATGGTGGAATATTATTGACAAAGATGAGATGAGATAAACTCTTAGACAAGTAATATGATGGGGAAAAAGGTGCATTTCCGGAGGTGGGATATGTATCATTCAAACATGATGTAACCCTTTTGAAAAATGTACAATGCCTTTTAAAAAAGATGGATGTTTTTTTAAAAAAGTTATACTCACACCCCTTTAGAAATTATTTGAAGGCACCTCTTTAGAACTAATCTAGTGTTAAGTACCCATTTCGATGAGAGTATTACGTATTTAAATTCAATAAACAGCTGGAAAAGATTATCCAGTGCAAATTTCATTTTCCCTTACTTACTAGTGGTAGGAGATATTGTATGTAAAGATATAGATAATTAATTTTGGGAAAAGAAAAAAAGGAGAGGAAATAGATCGTTAAATAGGTGACGGGCACTTTGGAGCTTCGACAACACGACGAATTCCAAAATACACGAGGATAACCTGCTTCGTTTTTAATTGATGATGACCCACGACGACTATTATTGTCAAGAAAGAATATTGATGATGCCGGCCCCGCTGCTGAACGAAAAGTCTGATCTTGTATTCATGAATAGGGTTGCTAATTGAGCGAGCCAGCTCGTGAGCATTTAGCGTTCGGCTCGGCTTGACTCGACTCGAAACTCGACATTTAAATGCTCGACTCGAACTCGACTCGAACTCGAATCTTACGAGCTGAGCTTGAGCAAGGTCGTGTTCGACTCGACTCGACTCGGTTATAACTCGAAATCGACTCGAACTCGACTCGTAGCTTGATTCGAACTCGACTCGTTGCTTGATTCGAACTCGACTCGATAAAATAATATAATAATATAGTCTTTATATTATATTATATTATATTATATATATATATATATATATATATATATATATGCAATATAATAACAAAGAAGTAAGATAGTTGAGATGGTAAGTATTCACCTTGATGATTTCTAGCACATTGGCCTCATTTTTTTTTAAGTGAAGTACTTTTGACTTTTAATCGAGCTGGTTTCGAGCTACCGAACGAGCTGGCGAACGAGCTCATAAAAATTAAGCAGTTTAAGTATATTCGAGCTCGAGTCGAACTCGAACACATAAAAGATATTCTGCTCGAACTCGAGCATGTATGTCCAAAATTCGTTCGATTTCGAGTCGAGTTCGAACGAGTTTCGAATTATTCGAGCCGAACTCGAACACATGTCGAGCTCGGCTCGCTCGCTCAATTAGCACCCCTATTCATGAACAAATGTAAAACAATTTATTGTACGTCGTTGATTGTCCATGGCTATTGGAGCTAAAAACCAAGCCTAGCTTACAAACAAAAAAAGAGAGCGCCAACTCATGAATTGAAGGGGCAAAATGGTGACCAGCATTACAACACACCCTGGCACAGCATCCTAAGTTTATTCGGGAGAAAGAAAACACAAGTAGACATACCTACTTCCCGTTTTCCCTGTTATTGCCGGAGACAAAGCTTGCCTCCGACGATTTGTTCCACATTGGCACATCGTCAACGTTGAGCTGGAAGCAGCTTGCCTAGCCATGCAAAGGAAGAAGACAAAGAAGATGTGGAAGAGCGAAGGAGGGGGAAATTTATGAAGATGGATGGAGAAGGGGAAGCCGTGGCGGTCTCTTGATTCTCGAATATCCCTCGTGAAATTTATGTGTCAAATGTTTACGCCTCCCATCCCTCGACAACGACCAAGTTTTTGAGTACGATCGGGGCATTGATTCTGGAATCAGGATCTGACGACGATCATAACGTCGATTGGAAATTAGTTCCGGTTCAACGGGTAAAATAATAGGCGGTTGTTACAAATTAATGCTAATCCTGTCTTCTAATGTTTTCAATCCGCTAATAACGCTATTATTTTTTAGAGCTAAAATTGGTGTACCTACTATTTCCCGACATTATTATACTTGCAAAAAAATACAATATTTTACACAAGCAAACCGACAACTATACGATAAAAGAACAAAATAACATCAAACAGAAAAAAAACTCACCAACTTTCCAAACAAGACATACTATTTTTACGATTGATAAGGATTAACCAACCATACACACAAAGTGAAATTAAAAAGACTACTGGTTCTAAAACCAGATGCAATTTCATACATGATCGAAAAACTAAATATATGTACACTTGTGAAGATCATAAATTAACAAAAATAAAAATGTTGGAAATTGGACATAAATATATACATGAATCAGAAATTGTATCATATGTTATTATATAAGGTTGGCTAAATTAAATTGATCTACTAAAGTTAAAGGTTATGAGCCATAAATTAAGGTGTGGAATTTAATGAGAAAAGTGTGGAATTTAATGTGTAGATACCTTTTCATAAATTCTCTTTCGTTATGGGTGGAATTAAATTTATGGAACTAAGGCTATAAATATGGAGGTTATGGTCCCTGAATTCATATCTGGTTTTCGTTCTGGTATCCCATTGTCCATAACTTTGGTTTAGAAAACTAGTCTTGAATTTGGAAGATCCAAAACCTAAGTGATCAAGACTCTGATTTCTTTATGGCTTCAGGTACGCTTCCGCTATTTCATTTATTTATTTTATTTCTCTCGATAATTTGATATAAAATCTAAATTCTAAATAAAGTCTATCAAGCGGCATCAGAGCCAACTTCATATCAAATTATTGAGCCTTAGGTTTTATTTTATAAATTTTTGTGGGATTTAATCCCAAAATTAAGGTCTTCTTTTGGTAACATAACATGAGGAAAATAAAGTTACAAAAGGTTATAATTTTGGAAACTCCCACATAAAGATATTTTTTTATAACCTTTTGGTTAAAACATAATTAATATTTTAAAATTTATTAAGGACTACAATATGCTGCCAAAGTAGCCTCTTTTGTGGAAATTAATTTATTTTTTAAATATTAAGATAATTATGAGTATTTAATTCATGTGGATATTAATCGGCCAAAAGGAAGCTTAATGTTTGACAGAATTCTATATTCATATGTGGTAATAGGTATGAGACAATTATCAAGTGTCCATGTGGATGATAAATCGGCCAAAAGGAAGGTTTATTATTTGACAGGATTTATTGTTCATATTTTACTACACTAAAGACTCATTATTGTAATAAATATGGGATAATTATCAGGTTTCCATGTGGATAATAAATGTTTCCATGTGGATAATAAATCGGCCAAAAGGAAGGTTTTTTATCTGACAGGATTTATTATCCATATTTGATTATGACATTAAAATAATAAATATGAGATAATTTTTAGGTTTCCATGTGAATGATAAATCGGCCAAAAGGAAGGTTTATTATTTGACAGGATTTATTATCTATATTTGATTATTGCACTAAGAGTACCATTTACAAATTGATATTTCTGTCCAAAGACTAAATATTGATGTTGTGCTAGGTATCTATTAATGGGATTAATAATTATTAATCTTATTGTGGGCATGTTGTTTTGGCTTCAGTTAATCAGTCTGCTTCTATAATTTCTGCCAACATAAAATTCAGTGCCAATGCTTAAAGATAACTTTAAGGATTGGAAAGAAAGCATAAGGGAGTACATCTTAAAGATGTCTAATATTGCTTCAAAACTAAAAGCACTAAAGTTAGAGCTATCTGAAGATTTGCTCGTGCATTTAGTTTTAATTTCTCTTCCTGCACAATTCGGTCAATTCAAGGTCAGTTACAACTGTCAAAGGGATAAATGGACTCTTAATGAACTCATTTCTTATTGTGTGCAAGTAGGAGAGGTTGAAACAAGACCAGGTTGAGAGTGCTCACTTGGCTAGTACCTATAAGGATAAAAATAAGAAAAGAAAGAGGGCTAAGGATGCTGATAATGGGTCTCATACACAACAGCAAAAGAAAGAAAATCAAGTTTCTTGCTGTTTCTTTTGTGGTAAACCTGGACATATGAAGAAGGAATGCACTAAGTATCACGCCTGGCGTGTAAAGAAAGGTTCATTTCTTAATTTTGTTTGTTCTGAGGTTAATCTAGTTTCAGTACCAATACACACTTGGTGGCTAGATTCAGGTGCTACTACTCACATAAGTGTGTCAATGCAGGGTTGCCTGAGTTACAGAAAGCCAAATGATGCTGAAAGATTCATCTATATGGGTGATGGCAAATCCGTTATAGTTGAAGCAATAGGGATTTTTAGATTATTATTAGAGACATGATTTTATTTGGATTTGAAAGAGACACATGTAGTACCGTCTTTTAGACGAAATTTGGTTTCTATTTCTATATTGGACAAATCTGGTTACTCTTGTTCATTTAGAAATAATAAGTTTAGTCTTTTTCTAAATTCAAATATTGTGGGTACAGGGTCCTTGTCTTTTTATGATAATCTATATTTACTTAATACTATTGCATCTTTTAATGAAACCTTGCATGTGGAACTATGTGGTACAAAGAGAAAATTAACCAATGAGAATTCTGCTTTACTATGGCATAAGCGTTTAGGACACATTTCTAAACAAAGAATTGTACGACTTATGTCAGATGGAATTCTTGATTCTCTTAATTTTGCAGATTTTCAAAATCTGTATTGGGTGCATTAAGGGAAAACAAACAAATATAAGGAGACTAGGTGCCAATAGATCTTCAAACGTCTTAGAACTAATACATACGGACATTTGTGGGCCCTTCCCTACGGCTTCTTGGAATGGTCAACAATATTTTATTACGTTCATAAATGATTATTCTCGTTATGGTTACCTTTATCTCATTCATGAGAAGTCTCAAGCATTGGAAGTATTTAAGGCATATAAAGCTGAAGTTGAGAACCAACTTGACAGAACTATTAAGGTTATCAGATCTGATCGTGGTGGTGAATACTATGGCAGATATGATGGATCAGGTGTACAGCGTACAGGACCATTTGCCAAATTTCTAGAAGAGTGTGGAATCGTCCCGCAATACACAATGCCAGGTACTCCTAGTATGAATGGTGTTGCTGAGAGACGAAACCGAACATTAAAGGACATGGTAAGAAGTATGATTGCTCATACTACTTTGCCTGATTCACTCTGGGGTGAGGCACTAAAGACAGCAGTATATCTTCTTAATAGAGTACCAACAAAAGCAACAGTTAAGACCCCTTATGAATTATGGACCGGAAAAAGGCCCAGTATAATGCATTTACACATTTGGGGTTGTCCAGCTGAGGCAAGGCCTTATAGGCCAAATGAAAAGAAACTGGACTCAAGAACAGTTAGCATTTATTTTGTTGGGTACTCTGATCGGTCAATAGGGTATAAGTTTTATGATCCCACTATTAAGTCATTTTTGAGACGAGAAATGCCCAGTTTTTTGAGGATGTTGGTTTGGAAAGGGGAAATGAGGTTAGAGACTTTGTTTTTGAAGAAGAATCTGATTCTCTTCCCATAATTGTTCTTGATAAAAATCAGAATCAGGATCTTATTTCTGATGTTGTTCAAGAAACAATACCAGAATTACAAGACAATGTCGAGAATCTCCCTACTCAAGTTATACCTGAAGTACAAACTCAACAACCTCAAGAGCAAATGCCATTGAGGAGATCCACAAGAGAAAGGAGAAAAGCAATTTCAGATGATTATATTATCTTTCTCCAAGAACATGAGGATAATAATGAAATGGTTAATGATGATCTAATCAGTTTTCATCAAGCCATGAAGAGTTCTAATTTTCAAAAGTGGATTGATGCCATGAATGAAGAGATGAAGTCCATGAAAACTAATGACGTTTGGGATCTTGTCTCATTGCCTGAAGGTGCGAAACCCATTGGTTGCAAATGGATATTTAAAACCAAGAGGGATTTGAAGGGTAATATAGAAAGATATAAGGCTCGTCTTGTTGCAAAGGGCTTTACTCAAAAGGAAGGCATTGATTATAATGAGACTTTCTCTCCAGTTTCATCGAAAGACTTGTTTAGAATAATTATGGCATTGGTGGCACATTTTGATCTTGAGTTACATTAGATGGATGTAAAGACTGCGTTTCTAAATGGTGACATTGATGAAACAATTTATATGGTGCAACCAGAAAACTTTGTATTAGGAGATTCAAAGAAGATGGTTTGCAAATTAAAGAAATCTATCTATGGACTTAAGCAGGCTTCTCGTCAATGGTATCACAAATTTCATCAAGTGATTCTTTCATTTGGTTTTGAGTTGAATGTGATTGATGATTACATATACCATAAGTTTAGTGGGAGTAAGTATATTTTCCTGGTTTTATATGTTGATGATATATTACTTGCCAGTAATAATATAGATTTTTTGCACAAAACCAAGAATCTTTTGTCAAAGAAATTTGAAATGAAAGATCTTGGTAATGCATCTCTTGTATTAGGAATTCAAATACATCGGAATCGTGATCGATGTATACTTGGATTATCACAAAAGACATATATAGAAAAAGTGCTTAAAAGATTTGGCATGCAAAATTGTAAACCAGGAGATACCCCTATTTCTAAGGGAGACAAATTCAGTCTCAATCAGTGCCCCAAAAATGATATAGAAGAAAAGGAAATGCAAAGATTCCCTATGCTTCAGTAGTGGGAAGTCTTATGTATGCTCAAGAATGTACGCGTCCAGATATTGCGTATATTGTTGGAATGTTGGGCAGATATCTAAGTAATCCAGGGTTGGATCACTGGATAGCAGCCAAAAAGCTCATGAGGTATCTTCAGAAAACAAAACATTACATGCTCACATATCGGAAATCAGATCAACTTGAGATCACAGGATATTCTGATTCCGATTTTGCTGGATGTCAAGATAGTCGTCGATCCACTTCTGGCTATGTCTATCTACTAGCTGGCGGAGCTATTTCTTGGAAAAGTGCTAAGCAGACACTCATAGCTTCTTCCACTATGGCAGCCGAATTCATAGCTTGTTATGAGGCATCCAATCAGGGAATATGGTTGCGGAATTTTGTCACAGGGCTGCGTATTGTTGATAATATTGAAAGACCACTTAAGATATTCTGTGACAATCAGTCTGCAGTGTCATATTCAAATAACAACAGGAGCTCATCTAAATCAAAATATATAGAGATCAAGTTTCTTGTTGTAAAAGAAAGAGTTCAGAGTGGTAAAGTATCAATAGAACATATTGGAACAAACTCCATGGTTGCGGATCCGCTTACTAAAGGATTACTACCCAAGGTCTTTCATGAGCATGTTGCTCAGATGGGTATTGTATCATTTGATGATATGTTACTTTAGTGGGAGTTTGTAATAAACTGCAGTATTTTGGTTTAAGGTTCACTCTGTTTTGGTATTTTGGTGATCTCATAAGGTTGGACCAGTTGAAAATAGGCATGTTCAGATCAAATTACATGTAATTTTCATGCTACACATCCATACTTGATCTATGTCATTTGATTATGTTGGTGTATGTGACCATGGAAGGTTTAGTTACGCTCATTGTGACGAAAATCGCCTTGATCCTATATTGACATTGATTAATGGACGAGATTGTTATTTTGGTATAATGACATATGTTTGGAGCCATAAAGTTATACAATTATTTTGTGTATATATTAAGTCCAAGTGGGAGATTGTTGGAAATTGGACATAAATATATACATGAATCAGAAATTGTATCATATGTTATTATATAAGGTTGGCTAAATTAAATTGATCTACTAAAGTTAAAGGTTATGAGCCATAAATTAAGGTGTGGAATTTAATGAGAAAAGTGTGGAATTTAATGTGTAGATACCTTTTCATAAATTCTCTTTCGTTATGGGTGGAATTGAATTTATGGAACTAAGACTATAAATATGGAGGTTATGGTCCCTGAATTCATATCTGGTTTTCGTTCTGGTATCCCATTGTCCAGAACTTTGGTTTAGAAAACTAGTCTTGAATTTGGAAGATCCAAAACCTAAGTGATCAAGACTCTGATTTCTTTATAACTTCAGGTACGCTTCCGCTATTTCATTTATTTATTTTATTTCTCTCGATAATTTGATATGAAATCTAAATTCTAAATAAAGTCTATCAAAAATCCTTCTACTTATACTTCTTATTCGTCCCCTTCCCGTGGACAGAAAGGATCTTGACCTCCTTATCTTCCCGGCCACCACGGACTTTTCTTTTCTTCTTGCATCCCGCAACGCCGGAAAGCAGCCCGGCGAGCCACAAGATGAAGACTAATGGAGAGCCGGTTGTGGGCGAGAAATCGAGTTGGATGGAGCAGGGGATGGAAGCCATGGCGGCGTATTGATGATCTCTCTTTAACTCTACAAGCTGTGAATACTAAATAATGAATAGAAGATGTGAAATGGTTTAACAAATATTTATAAAGAGGGGATCCAAGGGAGGGGAGGCGGTTTCGTTGTTGAGATGGAGATTGGAAATAGGATCTGATGGATCTTTTTTGTCGGATAAGGATTGAGATTGGATGGGATGTTGTAATCTGCAAACGACGTACACAAATCTCGGGTTTGCAAGTTAATCAATCAATCCGTGTTTAACACGTCATCAATCACAATTGTCACCCACGAAGATAAAACCCTTTTCAATTTTTTATAAAGACAAAATTAGTAAAAGGAATTAGACCATATGTGCCGCACACAAGTCCAAAGTCATAGGTTTAGCACCCATGGTCCAATGGCTGTTATTAACCTCTTAGGGGTAATATATCAAAGCTAGTCAATGACACGCGGTTTTAATTAATTTTTATTAAAAAAATAAAGAATATAATAATAATTAAATTTAAAGATTCTGTTTTTATTAGTTATATTAAAATTAGTTAGATAAAAAATTTGTCTTAATAATGAGGACATAACAACTTTTATTAAAAATAAAAATAATGAAAACTAATAGCACATGTTTTCAGATTAATATTTATTAAAACTATATATTAATGTAGGTCCAAATTAACCACGTTGAAGAAGACACTAGTTAACAAATAATTGTTTTTTTAATCAATAGCCAAGGGATAAAAATAGCGATCAACTGGTAAACCACTTAAACTTTGGGAAAATAATATCACATTAAACTAATCAAGTTTTATAACTTCAATATGTCCCCGTGGAATCAGAATTGATATATATATATATATATATATATATATATATATATATATATATACACACACACACACAAGATCTTATAATAAAATAGAATACATGATATTGATCCCACAAACGGTTCAAAAAAAAAACTCTACTTATATTTTTTCTTTCCCCTTTTGTTTCCTTTGCCGGTAGAAACAATCTGTAAAACCCACGATTCGAGTCAGAGTTTTATATTCAGAACCGGTAGGTTCGACCGTTATTTTCGAGTCAAGTCAGTTTCAGAACACGTGTACTGAGCCGACACCGGTCTCGTGTATGAGCCATGAGGGTTATGTATATCCAAGTATATGATGACAGCGTCATGAACACAGCAGAAAAGAATGAGTTATCAGAATATATGAGAGTATGCAGTTCATTTTTTTTATGATATATAATGGATTGTAGAATTAGTTTTAGGCCGTTTACCGTGTTAGGATGCGTTACAGGCATTTTGGGTAGGTTGATAGTTCTAGAGTATATCATTATGATTTTTTTGGTGTTGTTTGATTTTATGGGATTTTTCCCAAATTTTTTTGGAAATTTTTACGACTTAAATATTATTTTTGACTCGAGTCATATTCGAGTCAAGTAATATTTACGACTTTGCCACCACACACCCCCGCGCCCTTCTTTTCTTCCCCATACCCTTGCCCGACGCAGCCCTTGTGCGCGTCGCCACCGCCAATGCCTGCGCCGCCCGGCTGCCGATCATCAGCGCCTAGCCCCACGATGACGTCGCCGTGTTGCCCCGACCAAGTCCGGCCCCCATCGGGCCGCCGCGACGCGAGGAAGCCACGCCGTGACGCCGCGCCCGTGTTGCGCTTCCGTCGCCGATTCCGCCGCCAGCGACCAGCGCCGCCGCGATAGGTCGGTTGCCTCAGCACCCTCAGCCCTCCAGCAACCTTCCCCGACCGGAACGGAGGCCATCGCCGCCCTGGCCGGCCGGATCTAGCCACCCATCGCCGCCGGCCCTGTTTATGCATTTTCCCGCCAGCCGCCACCTCCGTTGGCCGCGTCGACCTCATAGATGAGTCGGGCTCGCCGAGCCGGTTCCAAGGGTACCCAACACGACCACTTTTCGGCCAGTAGACGCTGCCGGCGACTATTGCCGAAAAACCGTCAGAAGGTGCCGGAAAACCGCTAAGCCGCCGGAAAACTGCTAGAACCGTCGAAAAACCGGAATTTCGGAATTCGCCGGAATTCACCAGATCTTCCGCGGGGCTCACCCAGTCGAGCCCGATCGAGCTTCGGACGCCGATGAGCGCCGGATTCGAGCTCCGAGACGCGCGACGGAAACCCTAGCCGTCGCCGATTGCCGATGACGTGAGGTATAATTACCTCCGAATTTATAATTTAAACTTGATGATTGTTAGCACAACATGCTAGGGTTGGTTTAATGACGTGATTAATGCTTAATTATGGATGAAACGATGAGTTGCATGATGAGATTAAGTGTGAATGAAGAGTAAGTGATCTAATGAGAGCATGATAAGTGATTACGACGTAACTTAGAAAAATACGATAGGATTGGTATGAATAGGAGTTAGAAATTCTTTCATACTTATGATTATTTGACTGTTGATGAATGTTATTCGTATTGTGTGTGATGTTTATTGAGTTTGATGCATCATTTAGTTAGCGGGCGTTAGTATTTAGTTTTGATGTGTCGGTACGGAGTAGGAGCTCGCCGCCTAGGCGCCATGACACGCTTGGAGCTTCTACCAGGTCCGTTTAGGACTCGACTCTGTTTTACGTCTTTCTATTGTATGTTTATCTTATCATTTGCAGGACGGGTTAAGTGGCGTTTTATTAGATCCCACTTAACTTCGGGCCATCTAGCCAAACAGATTTCCGGATTAATAACCCCTCGAGGATGAGATCCCTCGAGGATGATTTCGAAAACAAGATCCACCACAAGTTGCCTTCGGGCCTATTATATAAATCCCTACCCAGCCCTATATATATGTAGTTTTCGCGTTTTCAGTGAGACGAGAGATGGAGAAACCGACTGCACGTACCATGAGCGGATGCCGTGATAGTCAAAGCAGGCTCTGGATTAGTGCCAGCAGACTGTTCCATTCCCGAGGGATCCTGACAACTCCGCGTTTGAGTTCCTCACACCCGGAGAACGTAGAGGTTTACGGGTACTGTTTAGCACAACGCATGTCCAGACTTGTGGTTCAAAGGGTACTAAAGGCGACTGCCTGAGAGTACTCGGCCTTCATGCTCAAGGCCAGGAGAAATATGGAGGTAAGGAGAGGGCTTAGGATAAAGTTTTACGTGAAGTACTGAAAAGAAGTGCCGAGAGCGGCACAGTACCAACAGCAGATCAGTAAGTTCGGGATGCTACCAGGTCTGCAGCCCAGTGGCTCCTCAGTAGTGCCCTTCAGAGTGTTCACGTGGAGTATATGATGTTTTCTTTCATATGAGAGTTTGCTCTCATAGCCAGCTTGTTATAGTTATTTTATTTTTCGGACCAGTAACACATGTTACTGACGTGTCTTTATACTATATGTAGGTAATAATCAGAGTTGGAGGAGCCAGCTTGGACGGAGGAGCATTGTTGTCGCTTGCACACATGTCAGTCGATTGAGTGGTTATATTTTGTTTATGATACTATTATATTGCGGTTGTTGTGAAATGCTAAGACATGGTATGATATGATTGAATGTCATGAGATGATGATAAGATATGATGATGTGACATGATTGAATGCTAAGACACGATGACAGATTGTGTGAATGAAGTTGCGTGATGTATAGATACATGTTTACATATATATTTATATATAGTATTTTGACAGGGTGACCCTAATTACACTTTTAGGGGAAATTTTGTCCGTTTTATTTTAGAATTTTTATCGATTTTGATCGTAATTATGATGGTGTGTAATTTAGTTTGCATGTCATCCATGTAGTATCATGTTAGGATTTTGTGCATTCATCCATGCATGATGAGTAATATCTTCATCTTAAGATGCCGAAATTAGATCCGCGCGAGTTGGGTTCGGGTTAGCCGACCTAACCGGGGTCTGTAACATGCCGGTTCGGTTCACGAGCTTGGACCGGATTTGGGGTGTTACACAATCTCCACCACCTTTTGATCTTCGTGGCCCGTGATCTTAACTTTCGTCTTTTTCCAACAATACTTGCGACCAATTTGGCAAGCCATGAGAAGGAGACTGGGGGCGAGAAGTCAAGATGAATAGAGCAGGGAATGGAAGCCATGGGTAATTCCTCTTCAATGTCTTTGTCGTGTTAGTTCGCCATTGCACACGACGCATGATGTGTTTGACAATGTATGACTGTTATATAGAGAGGGGGTGCTTCCTTTTCTTTTGTATTGAATGTGATTTCATGTTGGATTAGGATTCGGATTTGCCGACTTGGAAGTTGGACAGACTCAATTTAATGGGATGCTTCAATCATGCTACTTTTCTATATTAGTTAAGTTTTTTATTATAGGGTTTTCTTTTCGGAGGTTCTTATTAAATAATGTTTATTACGGAAGAGAAATCAACCAGTGTTTAATGCAACAATTTTTTATTCGGGTTGTATATTATTTCTACATAAATTTATTAAAATTTTAAATAAATCTAATGTATTTTAGAATATAATACACTTTAGACCTAATTCTCGTTGATTATAATTTTATATTACTATTGTATTCATAAAAAAAGATAAAGTTACAATTTAAATTAAATAAAAAACTTAAAAGAGAATTATTATAAAATAGTTATATTTAGGAATGTGAAATAAAGAGTAAAAACTTTTAACCTAATATCGTCATGCTTCATATGCCTATTTGACAATATTATCGTTTTTTTACAAAAAATATCACTTTCCTATCAAAGTTTTTTTTTACTTAAGCTTCGTCATGCGTCCTTCTCCGAGTAGAATTTTGAAGTTAACAAATTGATGATTATGAGTTGGCATCAGGAATGCCTAAATGGGGGATAGATATAGGGACGCTACCAATCAGGTGTTTCCATGAGTTCACCGTTTTCCCCGTTTTATCTATCTTTCTATGCCATGCGTCCCTTCACAGCTAAAAATTACTCGAAGAACGGCAACTAATTAACAATTAATAATTTATTAAGATTTTTAAAATAGATATAATCTATAAGACTAGAATAAATAAATATGTAGTATAACATAAATCAAGCATTATAAATAAATATTATAAAAATGTTTTTAATTAAAATATATTAAATTCTTAGCCACCCGAGGATAATCAACAACAACAATAATAAATAGCTGAATACTATATAATTTTGCACATCACGTGAACAAGCGACTAGTATAATTTTGCACCTCTAGTCTAGTTTGGAATGATCCAACCTAAACTAAATTAAATTTAAATATAAAAAATAATTTTTTTAAAAAAAAGGCAACAAATGACCGAGCTTGATTAGGCTACCTTTGAGCAAAGGGTAGCTAGATCTGGCCATCCTGACTTTTCATGTAGGCGGTTGGGCCAACCACTATTTGCCTTGGGTCAAATTGTCTTATGGAAGACAATTTAATTTTAAATCTAACACTCATTTAGGTGAGAACAATTCAAGTTTTCTCTTTTATGATAATTAGGTATGGTTTTTCAATAATTTGATAATATCAAAAAATATTTTATCATTTTGATTAAAAGTTCAAAAAATGTTTTTATATTGAAAAAAGTATTTGAAACAAATAAAAATTAAATGAAATACACAAATCATAACAATTCGAGCCCTTTTTAGTTTTAAAGGGGTTTGAACTTGAGGTAAATTCCCTGTAGCACTTGATATAGTGAATCCTCAACCCGGCGACCGCATGCATAAAAACGTGTAGGTTAAATGATCACGATGTGGACTTATCATTGCTTGTCCGTTTAGTGTATGGTTAAGATTTTTATTACCCAATCTAAAAAGATGGAGACAATAATAACTTTGTCATGTCATTAAATTAAATTGGGTGATGTGATCACTTTGAGTGACTTCATCATAAAACTAATGGGAATTTATTAGTGTCCGTGTGAGTGGTTATATAAGTGATTTTTTAAGAAGAGGTGTAACTGATAGTTTGAACAAAAGTAAGGCATATAAGTGATTTTTATTCAAATTACTATATAATAAGTCATAGATCCAACGTAATATATGGGTTTTGTTTTTACAAATTGATAAATATTATAATTATCAAACATACATATAGTCAAGTTAACAATTTTTAATATAAATTTATTATTTAAAATTAATTAAACTATAAACCTTAAATATTATGAAAGCACTTAAAATATAAAAATAATAGATTAAAATCAATTAATTCTTGTAGGAAAAAAATATGAAGAAATATCAAACTTTAGAACAATTCATGTAAAAAAACATAAAAATCTTAATAGGAAATTTATTAATAAAAAATTCCCCAACGTAAAAAATTAAATATCATACTTTTTTCACTAATATCCACAAAAAATCAAATTATAATAAACACATAAAAAATTTTAAAAATAAATATGATAATAAAATTAGCTCATAGTTATTTATATTTTTTGAGACAACAATCTTTTGGAAAAATACATTTAATGATGAAAGAGAAGAATTTATTTAAGAGAGATTGTTGCATATTTATAAGCATGGGATTCAGAGAAAATATTAAAAATGGAAAAATCTATAAAAAATGAAATATAAAAATATAGCATAAAACAATGATAAAAAAAATAACATATTAATTGAAATTTTTTCAATAAATAGAAGATCAATTATATTAACAATAAAGACATGAATTATACAATAATAAAGATAAATACTTTGCATAAAAAGAGTAAATGGTCAAAATATAATAAAACTAAAAATATATAAAATAAATATTATAATTACCTCATAATTATTTATGCCTTTTAAAAATGATATTTTTAAAAAATATTTTTTTACCGATTAAAATAAAAAATCTATGGTAAAATATTATTGACAGAGATGAGATGAGATAAACTCATAGACAATGGATGTGATGCGAAAAAGGTGCATTTGCTTAGGTGGGATATGTATCATTTAAATATGGTGTAACGCTTTTGAAAAATATACAATGCCTTTCAGAAAAGATGGATGTTTTTTAGAAAAAGTTATACCCCCACCCCTTTAGAAATTATTTGAAGGCACCTCTTTGGAATTAATTAAGTGTTAAGTACCTATTTAGATTCGAGTATTTGCGTGTTTAAAAGATTATCCAGTTCATATTTCTTTTCCCTTACTAGTGGTAGGAGATCTTGTATGCAAAGATATAGATAATTAGTTTTGGGAAAAGAAAAATGGAAAGGAAATAGATCGTTAAATAGGTGACGGGCACTTTGGAACTTCGACAACACGACGAAGTCCAAAATACACGAGGATAATGTACTCGTTTTTAAGTGATGATGACCCACGATGACTATTATTGTCTAGAAAGAATATTGATGATGCCGGGCCCGCCGCTGAACGAAAAGTTTGATCTCGAACTTGGTACTCGTGATCTAAAAAATTCGTCGATTTTATTGAGAATCAGTAGATTTTATTTTAAATTGATTAATTTAAATTGGATTGGATACAATTTGATTAAAAATTAACATCGAATCGGGTAAAGAATCGATTTTAGATAAAATACTAAAATACCTTTAATTTTATATTTAAAAAATTATTTAAATATGAGTAAAATAAGAATTAAAAATTTATAATAATAGAAATACCTCTTATTTTCCCTTTTGCCGTTTCTGCCTATCCTTTCGACTGTCTACCTTCTGCCACTCCCATCCGCCCTCCTTCCGATGGTTTGTCATCGCCCATATGTATAGGATGTCGACTGGAAGGGGGTGGTGGGTGGGCAGAGGTTCATGGAGTGGGGACGGGTGGGGCTCGCAGGTGAGACTTGGCCGGGGCAACGAGAAGGGGGTGGTGGGGTGGGGCAGAGGTTCATGGAGTGGGGACAGGGTGGGCTGGCAGGGAGACGCCGTCGGCAACGAGAAGGGGGTGGTGGGGCGTGGCAGAGGTTCATGGAGGGGACAGGCTGGGGCGCAGGGAGACTCGGTCCGAGCAACGAGAAGGGGGTGGTGGGGTCGGGGCACAGGCGCGAGGAAGGGGGAAAGGGCTGGGCCGTTGGGAGAGGTCGGGCGGACGGGTGGGTAAGTGGGAGGGCGGGGCCGGGCGAGGCCGCCGAGGGCAAATGAGGCGGCGTCAATCGAGGTGGGCGGGGAGGAGGCCGGAGGGGCAAGTTGCCGCGTGGCGGGCAGGCATGAAGGAGCGGGTGGCAGTCTTATAATTAAAAATTAACTTGACTTTGACTCGAGTAAAAAATAATAACCAATTTCAAATAATTTTAAAAAAATTTAAAAAATATGAAAAAATATCATAAAATATAATACACATAATACTATCAAAATAATACTCAATACATAATTTTTATATATTTATGTTATGAATTGTTAAATTATTATATATGACTGAGTAGACCAATTAGATCTGATTTGGACCGATTCAACTAAACCAATTCTTGATCAATTTAAATTGATTTGATCTGATTCAATGACTCTCAAAAATCAATTCCAATTCTAATTTTAATTTTTGTAACTATGATCATGATTAAATATATAACAATTTATTCTTCGTCTATGTTTATTTCAGGAGAAGGAAAACACAACTAGACATACCTACTTCCCGTTTTCCTTGTTATTGCCGGAGACAAAGCATGCCTTCTGACGATTTGTTCTAAATTGGCACATCGTCAACGCTGAGCCGGAGCAGCTCGCCTAGCCATGCAAGGGAAGAAGACAAAGAAAAATTTTCTCCTTTATGGTAATTAGGTATGATTTTTTGATAATATGATAATATCAAAATATTTTATATTTTTTATTAAAGTTCAAAAATGTTTTTTATATTGAAAAAATTATTTGGAAACAAATAAAAATTAAATAAAATACACAAATTACTCACAATTCGAGCCCTTTTTAAGATTTAAACGGGTTTGAACTTGAGGTAAAATCCCTCATAGCACTTGATATAGTGAATCCCCTGGTGGCAGCACACATAAAAGTAGGTTAAATGATCATGATGTGAAGTCATCATTGCTTGTAGGGGTGTTAAATGAGTGAACGAGCGGAGCTTAAATTGTGTTCAAACTCGGCTTTAATAGTTCGAAACTTATTCAAACTCGACTCGAGATTGAACAAATTTTGAATATATATGCACGATTTCGACTTGAATATTTTTTATGTGTTCAAGCTCGACTTGAGCTCGAATACACTTAAATTGTTTAATTACTCGAACCCCGCTCGTATTTTTCCAAATTCAAACCCAGCTCGTTCGTAAGTTCGAAATCGGTTCGATTAAAAGTCAAAAGTACCTCAACTTAAAAAATACAAATAATGTGGATTGAACCCACAACCTTGAGGTCATTAACTTGAATACTTATCATCTCAATTATCTCACTTCTTTGTTATTATATTGTATATAAATAAATAAATAAAGACTATATTATTATATTACTTTATCGAGTGGAGTTCGAGTCGAATTGAAGTCAAATTCGAGTTATAACCGAGTCTAGTCAAATCGAACATGACATTGTTCAGGCTCGGCTAGTAAGATTTAAGTTCAAGTCGAGTTCAAGCTCGAATATTTAAAATGTCAAGTTTCGAGTTGAGTTGAGCTGAGCCGAACACTAAATGCTCACGAGCTGGCTTATTCAATTAGCAACCTTAATTGCTTTCTATTTAGTGTATGATTAAGATTTTTATTACCCAATCTAAAAAAGATGGAGACAATAATTACTTTGACATGTCATTAAATTAAATTGGGTGATGTTATCACTTTAAGTGACCTCATCATAAAACTAATGGAAATTTATTAGTGTCCGTGTGAGTGGTTATGTAAGTGATTTTTAAGAAAGGGCGTAACTGATACTTTGAACAAAAAGTAAGGGATATAAGTAACTTTTATTCACATTATTATATAATTAGTCATAAATCCAGCTCAATATATGGGTTTTGTTTTTACAAATAAATAAATATTATAATTATCAAACATACATATAATCAAGTTAACAATTTTTAATATAAATTTATTATTTAAAATTAATTAAACTATAAACCTTAAATATTATGAAAGCACTTTAAATATTAAAAAAATAATAGATTAAAATCAATTAATTTCTTGTAGGAAAAATTAATATAAAGAAATATCAAATTTTAGAACAATTCATGTAAAAAAACACAACAATCTTAATAGGAAATTTATTAATCAAAAAGTTCCCAACATAAAAATTAAATATCATACTTGTTTCACTAATATCCTCAAAAAATCAAATTTTGATAAACACAAAAAAAATTTAAAAATAAATATGATAATAAAATTAGCTCATAGTTATTTATGTTTTTTTGAGACAATAATCTTTTGGAAAAAACACATTTAATGATGAAAAGAAGAATTTATTTAAGAGATATTGTTGGCATATTTATAAGCATGGGATTCAGTGAGAATATTAAAAATGGAAAAATATATAAAAAATGAAATATAAAAAACATAACATAAAACAATGATAAATAAAATAACATATTAATTGAAAAATTTTCAATAAATAGAAGAACAATTACATTAACAATAAAGACATGAATTATACAATAAAAAAGATAAATACTTTGCATAAAAAAAGATTAAGCTATCAAAATATAATAAAACTAAAAATATATAAAATAAATATTATAATTACCTCATAATTATTTATGCCTTTTAAAAATGATATTTTTAAAAAATATTTTTTTACCGATTAAAATAAAAAATCTATGGTAAAATATTATTGACAGAGATGAGATGAGATAAACTCATAGACAATGGATGTGATGGGAAAAAAGGTGCATTTGCTTAGGTGGGATATGTATCATTTAAATATGGTGTAACGCTTTTAGAAAAATATACAATGCCTTTCAAAAAAGATGGATGTTTTTTTAGAAAAAAGTTATACCCCCACCCCTTTAGAAATTATTTGAAGGCACCTCTTTGCAATTAATTAAGTGTTCAAGTACCTGTTTAGATTCGAGTATTTGCGTGTTTAAAGATTATCCAGTGCATATTTCTTTTTCCCTTACTAGTGGTAGGAGATATTGTATGCAAAGATATTGATAATTAGTTTTGGGGAAAAAAATGGAAAGGAAATTGGAGCTTCGACAACACGACGAAGTCCAAAATACACGAGGATAATGTACTCGTTTTTAAGTGATGATGACCCACGGCGACTATTATTGTCAAGAAAGAATATTGATGATGCCGGGCCCGCCGCTGAGCGGAAAGTTTGATCTCGAACTTGGTAGTCTTGATAGCAAAGACCGGTCGATTTTATTTAGAATTGGACATTTAATTTGAATTAATTTAAATTGGATTAGCCGCTATTGAAAATTAACATCGAATCGGGTAAGGAATCGGTTTTAGATAAAATATTAAAATACTTTTAATTTTATATTAAATAAATTATATAGGTATGGGTAAAATGAGAATTAAAAATTTATAATAATCAAAATACCCTTTATTTTCCCTTTGCCGCTGCTGCCCCTTCCCTTCGGCTGTCTGCCTCTACCACTCCCTTTGTCATCGCCCCTTACCTCCGCCCTCCCTCTGTTGGTTTGTCGCCGCCCATGTGCATAGGACAGGCGGGGTCGACAGAAAAGGGGTGGTGGGGCGGGCAGAGGTTCAAGGAGGGGGGACAGGGTGGGGCTGGCAGGGAGACGGGTCGAGGCAACGAGAAGGGGGTGGTGGGGTGGGGCATAGGCGCGAGGAAGGGGGACAGGGCTAGGCAGTGGGGAGAGGCGGGGCAAGGAGGGGTAGGTGGGGGAGGCGGGGTTGGGCGAGGCTGGCGGAGGGAGGCCAGACGAGGCGGCGTCAGCTGGGGAGGTGGGGCGAGGAGGGGCCGAAGGGGCAGGTTGCCGGTAGTGGCAGCAGTGATGAAAGAGCGGGGTAGTAGTCTCATAATTAAAAGTTAACTTGACTTTGATTCGAGTAAAAAATAATAACTAATTTTAAATAATTTTAAACAAAAATCAAAAAAATATGAAAAAAAAATATCATAAAATATAATGCACAATAATATCAAAATAACACAAATACCTAATTTTTATATATTTATGTTATAAATTATTAAATTATTATATATGACTGAGTAGACCAATTAGACTGATTCGGACCGATTCAACTAAACCAATTCTTGATCGATTTAGATTGATTCGATCCGATTCAATGAGTCTCTCGAAAATCAATTCTAATTTCAATTTCGATTTTTGTAAGTATGGTCATGATCAAATATATAACAATTAATTCTCCGTCTAAGTTTATTTCAGGAGAAAGAAAACACAACTAGACATACCTACTTCCCTTTTTCCTTGTTGTTGCCGGAGACAAAGCTTGCCCTGGACGATTTGTTCTAAATTGGCACATCGTCAACGCTGAGCCGGAGCAGCTTGCCTAGCCATGCAAAGGAAGAAGACACAGAAGATGTGGAAGACCGAAGGAGGGGAAAATTTATTAAGATGGATGGAGACGGGGAAGCCGTGGCGGTCTCTTGATTCTCGAATATCCCTCGTGAAATTTATGTGTCAAATGTTTGCGCTTCCCATCCCTCGACAACAACCAAGTTTATGAGTACGATCCGGGTATTGATTCTGGAAGCAGGATCTGACGATCATAGCGTCGATTGGAAATTAGTTCCGGTTCAACCGGTAAAATAATATGCGGTTGTTACAAATTAATGTTAATCAGAACCTCGGAGTTCTAATGTTTTCAATCCGCTAATAACACTAGATTATTTTTAAGAGCTAAAATTGGCGTATCTATTATTTCCCAATATTATTATACTATTAAAAAAATACAATATTTTACACATGCAAACCGATAACTATACAATAAAAGAACAAAAGAACATAAGAAAAAATTTTATTTAACTTTCCATACAAGGCATGCTAGTTTTACATTGATAAGGACTAACCAACCATACACACAAGGTGAAATTGAAAAGACTACTGGTTCGAAAACCAGATGCAATTTCATACACGATCGAAAAATTATATATATTTACACTTGCGAAGATCATAAATTAACAAAAATAAAAAAAGTCTGTCACTTGTAATTCTTATTCGTCCCCTTCCCGTCGACCGAAAGGATCTTCCCCTCCTTATCTCCCTGCCCACCGACCTTTCTTTTCTTCTTGCTTCCCGCAACGCCGGCAACCAGTCCGGCGAGCCACGAGAGGAAGACTAATGGAGAGCCGGTTGTGGGCGAGAAATCGAGATGGATGGAGCACGGGATGGAAGCCATGGCGGCGTCTTGACGATATCTCTTTTAGCTCTACAGGCAGTGAATACTTAATAATGAAAAATGAATAGAAGATGATCTGTCGAGACGGATTAAGATAAAACCAGCAGCAACTCGCTCTCGGACAAAATGGAAATCAATCGAACATTGCTTGGTACGTGAAATGGTTTAACAAATATTTATGAGGGGAAGGTGGTTCGATGTTGAGATGTAGATTGGAAATAGGATCTGACGGACCTTTTTGATAAGGCAAAAGATTGGATGGGATGTTGTAATCTGCAAACATCGTACACAAATCCCGGGTTCGTAGCTTTATCAATCAATCCGTGTTTAACACGTCATCAACACAGATGTCACCCCCTTTTTTTTTATAAAGATAAAATTAGTAAAGGGAATTAGACCATATGTGTCGCACACGGGTCCAAAAGTCACAGGTTTTAGCACCCATGGTTCAATGGCTGTTATTAAGCTCTCGAGGAGTCGGAGACCATCCGACTCTAAGGTAATATAACAAAGCCAGTGACACGCGATTTTAATTAATTTTTATTTTAAAAAATAAAGAATATAATAGAAATTAAAATGTTTTTGCTTTTTTTTATATTTAAAGATAATGCTTTTATTAGTTACATTAAAATTAATTAGACAAAGAATTTGTCTTAATAATGAGGAAATAACAACTATTATTAAAATTAAAATTAATGAAAACTAATAGTACATGTTTACATATTAATATTTATTAAGACTATATATTAATGTAGGTCCAAATTAACCGCGTTGAAGAAGACACGAGTTAGCAAGTAATTATTTTTGTAATCAATAGCCAAGGGATAAAAATAGCAATCAACCGGTAAACCCGTTAAAAATTGGGAAAATAATATCCCATTAAACTAATCAATTTTTATATGATCAATATGCCCTCATGAAATCAGAATTGATAAAACAATGATTAGATAGTAACTAATATATATATATATATATATAGACACACGCACGATTTTATATTAAAGTAGACTACGTGATATTTATTCTACAAACGTTTGAAAAAAAAAACTCTACTTATAATTTTTCTTTCCCTTTTTTTTTCTTTGCCAACAGAAACAATCTTGGACACCTTCTGATCTTCTTGGCCACCAATCTTGGTTTTCTTTTTCCAACAACGCCTGCGACCAATCTGCTAAGCCATGAGAAGGAGAATGAGCTTGAGAAATCAAGATGAATGGAGCAGGGAATGGAAGCCATGGGTAATTCCTCTTCAATGTTTACCGTTGCACACGACATGGGATGTGTTTGACGATGTATGCCTGCTTATATAGAAAGGGGTGCTTCCTTTTCCGTTGTATTGAATGTGATTTCATATTGGATTAGGATTAGGATTTGCCGACTTGGAAGTTGGACAGACTCAATTTAATGGGATACTTTAATCCTGCTACCTTGCTATATTAGTTAACTTTCTTATTATAGAACGTTTATTATGCAAGAAAAATCAACCTGTGTGAAACGCAACAATTTTTTATTCGGATTGTATAATATGTCTACATAAATTTATTAAAATTTTAAATAAATCTAATGTATTTTAGAATATAATACACTTTAAACCTAATTCTCGATGATTATAATTTTATATTACTATCGTATTCATAAAAAAAGGATAAAGTTACAATATAAGTTAAATAAAAAACTTAAAAGAGAATTATTATAAAATACTTATTTTTAGGAATGTGAAATAAAGAGTAATCTGTATATATTATGTTATACTAGAAATCTATAAAACCCAAAACTTTTAACCTAATATCGTCATGCTTCTTATGCATATTTGACAATATAATTTTTATTTCTTTTTTACGAAAAATATCACTTTCCTATCAAAGTTTTTTTTTAATTAGGCTTAGTCATGTGTCCTCTATAATTTTACCCTTTTGTTATTACAAATAAAAATAGAAAAATTACATCATATAGAACAATAACCTATAATTAATCATTCCTTCTCCGAGTAGAATTTTGAGGTTAACAAATTGATGATTATGAGTTGGCATTAGGAACACATGTATGGGGGATGGATATAGGGAGGCTAACAATCAGGTGTCTCCGTGAGTTCTACTCTTCTCCAGTTTTATCCGTCTTTCTATGTCACGCGTCCCCTTGCATCTAAAAATTACTCAATGAAAGACAACTAATTAACAATTAATAATATATTAAGATTTTTAAAAAGTGATATAATATATAAGACTAAAATAAATAAATATGTAATATAATATAAATCAAGTTTATAAATAAATATTATAAAAATATTTTTAATTAAAGTTTATTAAATTCTTAGCCACTACAAGAATAATAAATAGCGGAATATTACAAAATCCTGGTTTTTAATAGAATTTTCAATAAAGCAAAATACATTTAATTGATATTTTGGTTCGAAAACCTGATGCAATTTCATGCACGATCGAAAAACTATATATATTTACACATGCGAAGATCATAAATTAACAAAAATAAAAAGCCTTCTACTTATACTTCTTATTCCTCCCCTTCCCATCGACCGAAAGGATCGTCACCTCCTTATCTTCACGGCCACCACCGACCTTTCTTTTCTTCTTGCATCCCGCAACGCCGGAAAGCAGTCCGACGAGCCACGAGAAGAAGACTAATGGAGAGCCAGTTGTGGGCGAGAAATCGAGTTGGATGGAGCAGGGGATGGAGGCCATGGCAGCGTCTTAACGATATCTCTTTAACTCTACAGGCTGTGAATACTGAATAATGAATAGTGGATGTGAAATGGTTTAACAAATATTTATAAAGAGGGGACTCAAGGCAGGGGAGGGCGGTTTCGTTGTTGAGATGGAGATCGGAAATAGGATCTGATGGATCTTTTTTTGTCGGATAAGGATTGAGATGCCATGGGATGTTGTCATCTGCAAACGACGTACACAAATCTCCGGTTTGCAGCTTTATCGATCAATCCTTCTTGAACACGTCATCAATCACAATTGTCACCCACGAAGATAACACTCTTTTTTATTTTTTATAAAGATAAAATTAGTAAAAGGTCCAAAGTAATAGGTTTTAGCACCCATCACCCATGGTCCAATGGCTATTATTAAAACTCTTAAGGAGTCGAGGACCATCCCACCCTGGGGCAATATAACAAGGCGAGTCAAAGACACGCGATTTTAATTAATTTTTATTAAAAAATAAACAAAATAAGAGTAATTAAATTTTTTTGCTGTTATTTTTATATTTAAAAAATTGTTTTTATTAGTTATATTAAAATTAATTATACAATGAATTTGTCATAATAATGAGGAAATAACAACTTTTATTAAAATAAAAATAATGAAAAATAATTGCACATGTTTTTAGATTAATATTTATTAAAAATATATATTAATATAGGTCCAAATTAACCACGTTGAAGAAGGCAAGAGTTAACAAGTAATTATTTTTTTAATCAATAGCGGAGGGATAAAAATATCAATCAACTGATAAACCCGTTAAAAATTTAGAAAATAAGATCCCATTAAACTAATCAAGTTTTATATGTTCAATAAACCCCCATGAAATCAGAGTCCATAAACAATGATCATAAAGTAACTTTTATATATATATAGAGGGCGGATTTACTGTGCTCAAGCACAGGCAAGCTGCATGTGCTTGAGCCATCCAGCTGTTGGATTTAATCCAACGGCTGGATTAAAAAAAGCACCGCCGCCGGCCGACAAGTTGCCGCCACCCCGGCCGACGTGACCCCCTGCCCGGCCCATCGCCGCCTCCGGCCGACTGGGCGGCGACCCCTCCCCCCACCACCGGCGGCGACGGGGCGGCGGATCTAGCCGCCATGCCTCTTCCCCTGCCGGCCCGCCGCCCCGCCGCCGGGCGACACCACCCCCACCCGGTCGCCGTCCCCCGCCCGCCACCCCGCTGCGCCACGTCCCCCGTCCCCCACCCACCACCCCGCCGCGCCCCCTCGGACCCCGCCCGCCACCCCGCCGCGCTCGCGCCCCTGCGTGGCGACCCGCGACCACACAGCCGCCGTCCCCCCGGACCAACCTCGTCCCCTATCGCCGCCGCCCCCCGGACCAACTCGGTCCTCTGTCGCCGCCGCCCCCCTCCGGCCGTCGCCGTGGCCAGGCAACCTTCCGCCCCATCCGCCGTCGCTGCTGCGGCGGCGCTGGCGGCCACCACTGTTTTTTTTGATCTTGGTCGTTGGATGCTAATCCAACGGCCAAGATCAAACTTGAGCACAGGCAAGCTGCCTGTGCTCAAGCACAAAAATTTTATTTCCATGTATATATATATATATATATATATATATATATATATATATATACACAATCTTATATTAAAGTAGAATACATAATATTGATCCCACTAACGTTTCAAAAAAAAACTCTACTTAATAATTTTCTTTACCCTTTTTTTCTTTGCAGGTAGAAACAATCTCGGTCACCTTCTGATCTCCGTGGCCAGCGATCTCGTTTTTCATCTTTTTTCCAACAACCCCAGCGACCAATCTGTTGAGCCATGAGAAGGAGAATGAGGGCGAGAAATCAAGATGAATGGAGCAGGGAGTGGAAGCCATGGTACATTCCTCTTCAGTGATCATGATAGGGGTGCTTGTCTTACCCCACCCTAGCTAGACTAGTCGGTAGGCTCAAGTTTTATTTTTTTATTTCGTTTTTAAGTCAATTTAAAATGTAGTTGAGTCGAGTCGAGTTTAAACTAGTTTACTTTATATACATTGATGCTTTTTTATATAATTTATATTAAAATTTAATTTTTAATTAAAATATCTCAACTTTGACATAATTATACATAAAAGATAATTAAATCATGCATAAATTTGGTTATGTAAAAAAATTAAAATAAATATAATCAAAAATTTATTCTTTATTTAAAATATAGAACTTTTAGTCGAACTGAATTATGCAAGTACAAGCCCAGGTCTAACTCATTTAATATAGAGTTATGCTTTGAGTATAATTATTTCAAGTCGAGTATCAAGCTAAATCGAATTTAATTAAACTTTGAACAAACCTACCTTACCGGAGAATTCCAATCTTGACCCAAAACGTCCAAGTGTTTAAGTGCACGCCCTCCCTTTGGGTGCCTATGGCCATCGATAGTATATATGACTAATTAAGGAGATATAGTTGACTACATTTCAATGGTGTCCCTTTGTAGATCTGAACTTAAAGTTTATGTGACGTTGGGCGTAATTTTTCCAGGTTAGATGTACACCATATCACCCCAAAATGTATTGAAATCCAACTAGGTTTCTCTATCTTTAGAACATAATCCCATCCTTAGTTGTGAGTCTGCCAGCAAATTGGTAAGA
Source organism: Piper betle (assembly GCA_033002965.1). Taxonomy (NCBI): domain Eukaryota; kingdom Viridiplantae; phylum Streptophyta; class Magnoliopsida; order Piperales; family Piperaceae; genus Piper; species Piper betle. The sequence continues at coordinate 4,647 of JAURVB010013490.1, read as the reverse complement.
GTTAAGGATGCAATCATGCTGTACAAATTTTTACAGAAGTTAATCATATCATGATCTTAGAGCTACTAATTAAGATTTTAGTTCAAGATGAGATTATATTTTTGTGGACATGAGTTTTAGGATGGGCAAATTCCAAACTATTCTTGGTTTTTTACAGGGTTGTCGATAAACCGAAATACAAATTGGTTGACATTTTGGTTCGAACCCAAATTAAATCAAATTTACCGAAATAATTGAATCGTCTAAAAGTATTTTAGAATGTACATCTTTTGTTAATAGATATAAAATTATTTCACTTTTATGATTGATTTTTATTTGTTTATTATGATATATACATTTAAAATTGCTTATAAAATTATTGTGTTCTTTAAAATTAAAAATAATGATATAATTTTGATTAATAATTAAATAAATCCACTTTTTTACAACTTACGATGCAATTTGAATATTATTCGATTCAGCTTAGGTTACAAAATCCTGTCGCTGAATATAATTCGATCAACGGAGTGCTGACCCTCAATGAGTTAGCCTATACAATCTTTTAGAATTTATATTCTTGTTGCTTGACTCAATTAATTAAGTTATGGGTTTGAGCTGCTTTCTATCAAATAACAAATGCACAGAATCAAGAAAAAGAAAAGATATTATACTAATTGGTTCTTGGTTGACTCGATTATGTTTTGGGCTTGTGCTTCTTTCTATTAAGAAACAAATGTTCAAAAAACAACTGAGATCACTTCCATTCCCCATGACCATCAATTAAATAACGGGTAAAGTACAATATTTTCTTGATAATATTGCATATTTCAGATCCATTATTTATATTTTTTGTAATTTAAGAAATCTTCTTGAAAATTGATTGGTGGTGATGTTGGCCGACTGGGATTTAGGTTCCAGTGTACTAAGCAGCAGCATAGCATTATGTGAAAAGAAAAAAACATGGCATCTTGTTTGAAACTATGTCTCAAAATAAATATCAGACGCAAGCTTTAATTTATTTTGCAAGCCAAATGGTAGAGCCCATATGACACCGGATAACTCTATAAAAGAGTTATTATTCGGTGCATTTTATATTGACTTTTTTTATGTTTTGAGTAATTGTTATTTTAATTTTATTAGTTTAAGAGTTTATTAAATATTATTAATAAAATAAAAAAATTATTGCGATTTTAATATAAAAAGTGCTAATTAATATTGTTTTAGTAGGATATACGAGTTTGAAGTCGATTCGAAATGAATTCGGGGCAAAATCGAGAAAAAGTTTGACCTAGAACTGTAGCAAATTTGACCTAAATTGTTTGAGCACTCGAGCTGACTGAGAGCTTGAACGCTGGTACCATAACAAAAAGAATTTATAGCCAAGAGTAGAGCGCCTAAGCGCCTAAATTTTGAGCGCTCAAGCACTGGCGGCAAAAAACCAGATTTTTCTGGTATTTTTGGAAATCTTAGTGGACCTTACTTAAAATATTGTGTGGATAATCTATAAACTTAATTAGGGTTTTAGAGAACAACATTAAAAGTCTAAGAGACGACTCGGAAGATAAGAGGAACAACAAAGAAGTTAGATCAGAAGAACTCCAAAAGAGTTTTCTTATTTTGATTTAGCTTTCTTTGTAATTAAATGATGTCTTTCATATCACATATGAATTTCTTGATTTTAATCGAATATATTATAGAATAAATTCTTTTCTAAGATTTTAAATGACATATAGTGCATGGTTTAATAAAAGTTATTAATTTTTATCTAAGTGATTGTAATATTAGATTACCTATTTTATTCTATTCATAATAATATCATTAGCTTGATCACATATTGTTAGACTTAGAGATTTGATCTTGTATAGAGATAGAAAGATTAAATTTATTATTGAATAAAATAGTATTTATTCATCTATTTTAAGAGATTCACATATGAGATAGAAATATATTCATATATATTGGGTAACTGTTAAAGGTAAAACTTAAAGTATCATTTTGCATATACAATTTCATAGAGATATATAATTGGTAATAAGTTAATGGTAAATCTAATAGATGTCATAAATAATTAATTCTCGTGGTTAATAATCTAAGTGTGTAATTCATACGTAAAAAATATAACTTTAATCATATAGAGCACTAAGTGATATTGAAAATCTTAGGTTTGTCGTCTTGAAATTAATATATTATTTAAATATCACATGTTAGGTTAAGTTAATCTTAATTTATAATTAAATCACTCTTTAAATTTACTTTCATTTAAGTATAATTAACTAAATTAATTTTGGGTAATTAATAATTTCAATTAATAATTTTTCGTGGGACGATACTTTCTTATCACTTTTATTACTTAGATTCGGCATTTACACTTCACTATAATTTAAACATAAACACCACTCTTCCCTTGCTTCGCGTAGGATAGGCAAACCATGATTGGGCTCTGGAAGGATCTCTTGAATGTATTATCTTTGCACCACAACGTCCATTTGAAATGGGTGACTATGAGGTGCATGGCCGTCAGGATCTCTAACCTTGCCAACTCGTTACCGGGGCACATCTTCGGCCCTCCTCCAAAGGGGATCCATGAGTAGGGAGTCACCGTAGACTGCGTATCAATGTGCGAAGCAACAAACTTCCATGGCTCTCGGTAGAAGGCCACGTCCATATGTATGATAAAAGCTAGCTACTTAGCTGCCATCCTTTGGGAATCGGAAAACCATCAAATTCAATGTCCTTCCGAACCAGACTGAATCCACCAAAGGCCGGTGGGATGTGCCTGAGAATCTCCATTGCCACTCTCCATGTATATTTCATCTTGGAGATGACGTTCCACGTCAATGGCTCTCCACAAACATTTTCCTTTGCAACCTCATCTTGTTCTGCAAATTCACAAGTCATAATCTTCATGTGCCAAACTGGATCAGTTAATGATGAATGAGGCATCATTAGAACTGGTTATGCTGAAGCTACCTTGGACCACTTTGGCCGACACTTCTGGGTCATTGGCAAGATGTCTGATGAAGAAGGTAATGACACCTGGAGTATCATAGCCAGCTATCATAGCGGTAGTCACATTGTCAGCGATCTCCTCCTCGGTAAGCACCTCACCCTCGTCCTGGGCAATGTTGAGGAGGCAAGTTATTAGATCAGAATGGGTGGATATTCTACCCTTCAGGAGTTCCAAGGCTCTCAAACTCCAGTGGAACCGAGTGAAGGACATATTTCAAGGCTGGAGCCTCTATAACTAAAAAGCAAGTACGACGACACTAACCTTGGGGGAAAAGATTCTAAAAAATAATGACATGAAGTGTGAAAAAAACATAAGCCAGAGAGTTTATGTAAATCAGGAAACTGGAAGGTGACTTTATAGAGCACGAAGCTTTTCTTGGATGCAGTGGGTGATAAGAGGTCAGATTATTTTACCGTTAGAAAGGTTCTAACTGAAGTCGTGTTCTTCCTTATCATTTTAAAATACTTCAGGTCGGTTGTTGATACCTGATCTGAATTTGTTCAAGTTCTACTTAACCAAGTGAAAGCTTTTCCTTACCGTTTTGCGTTCCCTCCTCTATCACTTCGATGGTATATGTTTGTAACTAGCGTGTAGAAGGGAATTTACAGGGTAGACTGGGTACTGTGATCAGTGATGTTTTCGTAGTATGATCGGTTATGTATATATGAGTTCCGAATGCATGCCATTATAGATCCAAGGCACTGGAAACGGAAAAGTCTACCTCATCCGTGCCTCATTCTTACGTGATCAGATATTTTTGTTCTGTGCTAATCGGAAATTGGAATTAGGTGTTCTAGAAATCCGTACCCTGCCATCCTTTATAGCAGGGACACCATCATCTGCAGCTGCTGGCGCAACAGTGGTATCCCCATCTGGGCCAGTCTTCAGTGCCAAGGTACGTTGCTTATTTTCAATTACCAGATTTCTTACAAAGAGATTTGATATGAAAGTTATTAGTTCCAATTCAATTTTATGGTCATGGATTATGAAATTTAAGTTCCAGCTAAATTCTTATGCAGGAATTTAAGATCAATCCAGCTTCTAAAACATTTTTTACCATGCACTCTGTTGATCAAATGTATAACAATTTATTCTACGTCGTTGATTGTCCATGGCTATTGGAGCTAAAAACCAAGCCTAGTTTACAAACAAAAAAAGAGAGCGCCAACTCATGAATTGAAGGGGCAAAATGGTGGCCAGCATTACACCACACCCTGGCACAGCATCCTAAGTTTATTCTGGAGAAAGAAAACACAAGTAGACAGACCTACTTCCCGTTTTCCCTGATATTGCCGGAGACAAAGCTTGCCTCCGACGATTTGTTCCAAATTAGCACCGTTATAAATAAACTGTACTTGTTAGAAGTAGACATACCTACTTCCCGTTTTCCCTGTTATTGCCGGAGACAAAGCTTGCCTCCGACGATTTGTTCCAAATTAGCACCGTTATAAATAAACTGTACTTGTTAGAAATAAACTGTGTAAACTTGGATCGACTTCATATCAAATCATCAAGAGAAATTAAACTAGATAAATAAAATAAAATAGCGGAAGCGTACCTGAGGCAATAAAGAAACTAAAGTCTGAATCCAGGAAGAGTTTTCAAAAGCTAAATTCTCAATTATGGATTTTCCAAATCCAAGACTAGTTTTCTAAACC